>OU026146.1:11541372-11782182 GCA_907269125.1 Eristalis pertinax | reverse complement strand
GAAGTCATTGAAGTCATTTTGAAGTCACTGAAATAATTGTAATAACTTTGAAGTCATTGAAATCATTTTCATTTACATGCCGCCTCATTTCAATTTAGTTCAAATTCAATACAAATCTAGTGAATAGAAAGGCTCATTGAACCCCGGTTAACGGGAACCACCGATTAGATGAAACAATTTGTTTGAGTTATGTTGTTTCAGAATCATGTCAAGCGGAGTCGACTGTACTTGTTTTGTAGATTTCTTTATTATCTTATGATAATCTCGTAAACATAGTATCGTCCCGTGTCTTCATTGCATTGCCTTGCACCGCATACATTGCATTTACTTTCATCAATAGACTTCAATCGCATATTGCTACACAATAAAGCACATAACAATCCAAATAAACGTTTCAAGTCTTAGCTTCAATAAATTCATTTGATTTTTGAAAAGATAATGCAAAAATGTTCATATCTGTGGGAAAAGATCAATAGACCGAAGTCCTCTAAAAAATGAAATTGTCACCGCCTTGAGGTCGCAATTAAAATACCCAGATGGAACTCTATGTACGATGCCGCAAATGATCTAATTAGATGGATGTTGGAGGTGCAAACATTTCTTCAAACGGACTTCGACTATTTAGAGGACTATTTATTGTTGCTAAAACCTATTTAGGAAGCATTAGAGTTTCTTCAACGGGAAAACCGAATGGTTTTTTGTTATATTCTTCCCACTTTGGTAAAAATAAGGACTAAATATAGAAAAATTATCTTTAATAGCCCTCTAAACAGTTGTCCATTGTAAGTAGCTTCAATGTTAGACGAATCCCTTTTTAAAAGATTCCCTCAGCACTTCAATTTGTCAAGAGAAGTCAATGATGCAATTGTTGCATCTGTCTTTTGTCCGTCCGTGCGTGGTCAATATCAATATTCAATATTCAATAATCAAAAATATATCGATGAGGTACAGTACCCCTTACCTTCATCAGCGGCAGTAAAAGACCTTTTCTCGCTGGGCTAATAAAATCTGTCGGTTGCAAATTTCCAGAAATTGCTTTCATTAAAAGCTAATAGATTTGATGATGTCAAAATATAAGACTTCTGAAAGTAAGTTACATCCTTTGGCGTTTGACTAATATTGCATTTTGTATTTTGTTCTACATTTCGAAGGGACCTGAGATATGTCAACACACACATAAGAAAACAAGAAAAAAGATATGGTCTTTAGAATTTTTTTGTTGTTGACTTCATAATGACGTCAATTACTTCACTGAAATCATTTCATTGCATTCATTGACTTCACTGAAATGAATTATCAATCCGTGACTTCTAAATGAATGCAGATTTTACATTTCGAAGTTGAAGTACGGCAGTGAAGTCAATGATTGAAATCAATATAAAGAAGTAGTTCTTGTGACTTCAATGAATGAAATCTCAAATGATTGCATTCTTTTACAACTCTGCTCCATGTGCAAAACGGAGTCTTGCGAAGAAAATGGAAATCATCGAATAGAAGGTCTTTCGTAATGCAGCTCGTCGTGCCACGGTCTAAAGTTGAAGAGGTGTTTTAAGAAATGCACGGAGAGTATCTGGAGACCATCTAGGAATAAATAAGACTCTAGAGAAAGTAAGAGAGCGGTTTTATTGGCTAAATGGAAAGGCTGGAAAATTGGTGTAGAAACACATGAAAACGCGAGATAAGATGCATTTGTACAACGTTGGAGCTCTTTTTGAACGGATCGCGGTTGACACCGCACGTCCATTTCTAGAAACAGATATTAGCAATCGGTATATTCACATCATTATGGAGTATTTCAGTAAGTGGCCTGAAGCATTTGCTATCCCCAACAAATAGGCAAAAACAGTGGTTGACTAGATCGTGAACAACTGGGTGAGCAGATTTGGTGTGCCCTTGGAACTACATTCCGATCAAGGGCGAAACTTTGAATCAACAATCTTTCCAGAGATGTGCCAGCTATTACGAAAGACAAGGATAACGCCTCTTCATCCACAGTCAGACGAAATGGTGGAACGGTTTAATAGAACCTTAAATCAGCACCTTTCGAAACGATCATCAATGACATTGGGACCGACATATTCCGTTGTTCTTAATGGCCTACTGTGGAGCAGTGCATAGCACTGCTGGGCACACCCCGTAAGAGATAATGTTCGGTCGGACGGTTCGGCTACCTAGTGAAATGAAAATTGGAAGATTAACCTAAAAGCGAAAGCGATTAGGTCAACGAGTTTCAAGAGAGGATTATGGACGAGTGATCGAATGAAGACAAGGTATAATGTTATAGCGTAAGCATCTTGATTCGAGGAAGGAGACCTTGTAGGGCTGTACAACATACAATCTCCATCGTACAAAAGGAAAATCGCCAAAACTGCAGCGGAAATTTGGAGATCGCTACATCAACGAAGTTGTCTACCGTATCCAGCGAGGATTAAGAGGCAAGCTGAAAGTAGTACATATCGATCGCTTGGATCGGTACCAAGGCGAGAATCGTGATTGACTTGTTGGGACGAACAAGTCTAAGAAGAGGGCAATGTAGCGGCTGGTACATGTAGAACACTGTGTGAAAACATACTTATACTTATACTTATACTTTACTTATACTTATACTTATACTTATACTTTACTTATACTTATACTTATACTTATACTTATACTTATACTTATACTTATACTTTACTTATACTTATACTTATACTTATACTTATACTTATACTTATACTTATACTTATACTTTATACTTATACTTATACTTATACTTATACTTTATACTTATACTTATACTTATACTTTATACTTATACTTATACTTATACTTATACTTATACTTATACTTATACTTATACTTATACTTATACTTATACTTATACTTATACTTATACTTATACTTATACTTATACTTATTTATACTTATACTTATACTTATACTTATACTTATACTTATACTTACTTATACTTATACTTATACTTATACTTATACTTATACTTATACTTATACTTATACTTATACTTATACTTATACTTATACTTATACTTATACTTATACTTATACTTATACTTATACTTATACTTATACTTATACCTATACTTATACTTATACTTATACTTATACTTATACTTATACTTAACTTATACTTATACTTATACTTATACTTAAACTTATACTTATACTTACTTAAACTTATACTTAATACTTATACTTATACTTATACTTATACTTATACTTATACTTATACTTATACTTATACTTATACTTATACTTATACTTATACTTATTACTTATACTTATACTTATACTTATACTTATACTTATACTTATACTTATACTTATACTTATACTTATACTTATACTTATACTTATACTTATACTTATACTTATACTTATACTTATACTTATACTTATACTTATACTTATACTTATACTATACTTATACTTATACTTATACTTATACTTATACTTATACTTATACTTATACTTATTACTTATACTTATACTTATACTTATACTTATACTTATACTTATACTTATACTTATACTATACTTATACTTATACTTATACTTATACTTATACTTATACTTATACTTATACTTATACTTATACTATATACTTATACTTATACTTATACTTATACTATATACTTATACTTATACTTATACTTATACTTATACTTATACTTATACTTATACTTATACTTATACTTATACTTATACTTATACTTATACTTATACTTATACTTATACTTATACTTATACTTATACTTATACTTATACTTATACTTATACTTATACTTATACTTATACTTATACTTATACTTATACTTATACTTATACTTATACTTATACTATACTTATACTTATACTTATACTTATACTTATACTTATACTTATACTTATACTTATACTTATACTTATACTTATACTTATACTTATACTTATACTTATACTTATACTTATACTTATACTTATACTTATACTTATACTTATACTTATACTTATACTTATACTTATACTTATACTTATACTTATACTTATACTTATACTTATATACTTATACTTATATTTATACTTATACTTATACTTATACTTATACTTATACTTATACTTATACTTATACTTATACTTATACTTATACTTATACTTATACTTATACTTATACTTATACTTATACTTATACTTATACTTATACTTATACTTATACTTATACTTATACTTATACTTATACTTATACTTATACTTATACTTATACTTATACTTATACTTATACTTATACTTATACTTATACTTATACTTATACTTATACTTATACTTATACTTATACTTATACTTATACTTATACTTATACTTATACTACAAGATAATAACATCCCCATTTATAATCATTAACTTTTCAAAACTGATGATATTCTATTTTGCACACATACATATATGGCTTGCAGTTAGGTCAACATATTACTACACTTAAAAAGCTCTTGCGGCCAAAGTTGTATTTAGATCAGTGGCGTGGCGTGGAAAATTTTAAATGGTAAGTCGGAAGAAGTCTGATTTTGCCAAGGTTGCGTCTTGTCACCTCTACTTTTCATTATATATATGGACTGGATGTTGCAGCGCAGCCGTATTGTAATATTGTTTCCTCTTCATCCATACAGCTTCTGCAGAAGTCGTTATAAGGTGCCCCAAGTCTTCTGGCATGGCTGCCTATAAGACAGTGACCATATCACTCTACTAATTACCTTCCTGTCTAGCTTTAGGAGGTAATCAGTCCTTCCTTGATTTAGCATAGGCCAGATCGCTTTCAATATCCTGCAAGTGTCCAGTTCAGACCATTTGCGGTTTGTATGGTTTTTCGCAATCGTCATCAATCGCGGTTTTATTGTTCTCTGTGGGGGGTCGGGTGTCTCCTGATCTGCTGCCACTGGCAAACCCGCCCCCTTAGTTCAGCAGCTCTTTCATTGCCCGGAATACCCTTTGCCCGCGGACCCAGCATAGGGTCAACTTTAACTATAAGCTATGCTAATGATCTTATATCTCGTGAACAGCACGAGTTCCGTCTTTGATGGGTTTACATCGAGTCCGACTTCGTCTGTCCATTTCGTCATGACTTTGAGGGATGCCTCCATCACGTCCCTGATAGAGATGTGGAATTTTCCTGTGACGGCTATTGCTATATCATCAGTAATGGGGTTACACCCGATTGGAATTAGTCTTTAAGTAGACCATCAACTACTATGATCCAGAGAAGCGAAAATAGAACACCTCCTTGTGGTGTGCCTCTAAAGACTCTTCTTTCCGCACAGTAGTTTCCTAATTTAAATTTACAATCCTTTTCTGTAGTTCAGGACGTTGTTTATCTAATCTCTGATTCAGATTTCAACGTCGAGTTTACTTATGGGGTAGTCTATCGCCTCGAATCTTATATTCTTGAATGCTCCTTCAATATCTAGGAAGGCTACCATCGTGTATTCTTTGTTCTCGAGAGACTTGTCGATAGTGCCGACCATTGAATGGAGGGCTGTTTCCGTTGAATAACCGTTGCCATACGCATGCTGGTTCGGAGATAATTGTTTAAATAGACTTTTCTATATATGTTGGCATTGTTGGGGGTTTGGATAGTAGTAGCCTTAGGCGACTACATTCCTTTGTATTTTCAATGCTTCCACAGAATTTCTTCCAAGGCTCATTTTGCGCTTTCTTAATTCTTTTTTTGTAGGTTTTAATGCTTTGCTTATAGAGATCTCAATCAGCGGTTTGTCTTGAGATTTGATTTTGCTCTATTGCGTGGCATTGCGTAGTTCTTCTTCTGGCTTCTTTCTCTCTTTCTGTTTTCTTAAGGGGCTGATCGACTTAAAGGCTGAATTCATAGACTCTGGAAGATCATGTACTAACTTGTCAATGTCCTTCTTTGAGCTTGGTTCTGCACTGGTCTTTTGACTTAAATAGTACTGCAGGGTATTTTCATATTTTGGCCAGTTAGCTCTTCTTGGATTCATAATGCTGTGGACCACTGGTGTAGAGTATTCCACAAAGTCCATTTCCTGACGGATATGTCTGGAGTCACCATGGTGATGTGCAGAACTTCCTGTCTTATTCTATTAATGAAGGTTGGCTCTGAGCCGACATTACACACACAGAGACTAAATTATTCTAAAAATTCGAAGAGTTTCTCACCTCCGCTATTGGTGTCAGTGCTTCCCCAAAGGTGTGCATTGGCTCCCGCACCTATAACAATGGGGATGTTGTCCTTTCCTACGGCTTCTACTGCTTCCCTAATTGGGTTCGCCGGAACCGTTCCCTCATCGTCGAAGGGCATGTCAAAACACATAGCTTTCTCACCCGTGGTGAGTTCCAAAGAACTAAAGTCTGCAGAACTATACTGTGGTAAGAGAACGGCATTTAGTGAGTTTTTGGCAAGAATGCACGTTCTCATTTTACCTGAGTAACTAGCGTATAAGGTGTACCCTTTTATCCTCAGTCCAGAGATGCGATCGTTTTTGCTGATCCATTTTTTTTTTATTCATTATTGTTTATTAATTCGAAACAAACTTACATACTAGATAAAAATGCTTAAAGCTATTTGGACGTACAATGTTACTATTTCTAACTTACTGGCGCTAGGCGGTCTTTCGACCTAACCTAACAATAATTAAATTAGATACTAATATTTAAAAAAACAAATGCATATTATAAGCAATTTAAAAACATAATGACTTAACTTTTTTTTTTAAATTACAAACTAACTTACATTCTACCATAAAATCAACTTAAACTAATCTACATATATATGCATATACATATATATACCTATATCCGACATACGGTTCGGAAGTTAAGAGCACTTTTTAAACGGGAATCAAATTCTCAAAATAAGGGTGGTTGCATCAATCCGGTATGAAACCATTTCAAGTTGCGTAGTCGTGGATATCAACCATCCCCCAGTGTGTTGTAACTTCCATATATACACACACATTTTTCATATTTTGCTTTGGTGCAACCATTCATTTTTTTCTACGTCTCAATCGAACATATACGAACGACTGCCGAGTCACCAAACGAAAAGGAAACAATAAACATTTTCGCACTTTTCTTATTTTGTCATACACAAACTATCTATGCATGTACATATACACAGCTACACACAAATCATTAAATTTTGGTGAAATTGTGAACATTGAAGTTCTGATCGGATTAGCCAATTTAGTACCAGGTAAAGTACCGGCTGAAGAAACAAACCCGGCAAAGCCGGGTACGAAATCTAGTAATGCATAAATGTATCTATTTGTATACATAAATAGATTATATACATTTTTTTTTGTATACATTTATTTACTACTTAAAATACCTTAAAACTACCCTAAGATATGGAAGTCGGCCATAGGTTGCAGCTGATGAATTTCCATAATCCACTGCAAGACAGTGACCGACTGCTACCCATAAGGGGATACGCACTAGCCTTTCTACCCCGCGTCTAAAGGGTTCGACGCTGCAGTTCCCTCGATCCCCAGCCACCAGAACATTCGATGTTACATAACAACATCCCGCACATCCCGACTCGATACCGCTGTACTGAACCGGAGGAGACCCTCCTCAGCTCGTTGTGCGACGGAACGGTCGTGGTTAAGTCGCCCATCCACAGTTGAGCCGATGATGTGAAAGATTAGCGGTACCGCATTTATGACTTGCAACATCTTGTACTTACTTGTACGTACTTGTCTAAATGGAGAAAAGTTTCTGGGGGGACGAAGCCACTGTAACGTACCATTTCGTGGTATTGTGGATTGGGGTAGTAAGCCCCAGAAATCAAGTTCACTCGTATCAGGTTCGCCCTCTCCTCTTTTCTGTACTGGGACTCTGGTGTTCTGTAAAGGCGAAGGCAAGCCCTAAGACAAGCCATCAAGCTTGCACTCACCTTGAACAACACGGGACAGATAGCAGGGTAGCAGATTACCTTCACCCTCGAATCGAGTTGGCTGTTGTAAAACAGTCTCTTTGTAAAAGCGAAAGCGCCTCGGGCTCGGACTAGAGCAGCATCTACATGTTTGTTAAAGATCCCAAGGTATCTGACTACAGTCCTTTGAGCCAGTGGTTGCCCGTGACGACCAACAATTGAGAACTTTCCCAATTCTTTCTGGTATCTGCCGAAGCCTTATACAACGGGGTCCTGAACATTATGCTTTCCGAATTCTGGAAGTTTATATCCAACTTCCAATCATCGCAACTTCTCATGAATGAGTCGAAGTCACCCTGCGCGAGAGTAGTGATGTCCTCGATCTTTTTACCTGATCTGTACCTGTCAAGTCGTCGGCGTACGCAATTACGTGGGAAAGAGAACTTATCAGATCGCTCAAGAAAATGTAAAACAAACAGGATCGGCGAATTAACGGCACCCTGTTGGAGACCATTTTTTACTTCAAAGATACCTGCAGAAGTCACATTGCCATTCTTGACGACGAAACTTCTACCGGTAAGCATGTTAAACAGTGTGTACAACAGTGGTTTACTAATGCTTAGCCCATTGAGCTTGTAAAAAAGTCTTTCTAACCATATGGTGTCGAAGGCCTTCACCCGTACATTGTTTCTGGCTCTTGTTCCATTGAATATCCGACACCAGTTTCGACGCGGCAATGCTCCGGATAATGTGCATTATTTAGAGCATTGTTAAACAGAATAGTGTACATATTAACCGCATCTAGGGGGAGATGTCTTAGCACAATGTTTGAGATCCCGTCGGTTCCAACTGACTTTTTCTTTTTAAGTGATTCAAAGACCGCTTGGCTGTCTTCGATATGAACGGGTGATGAACCTATTCGTCGGCGATGACATTGTCTGCCATGTTCTCGTCATTGAACACGACAAAGCCGATGTTCTCAGATCGTCATTGTTGCACGTCTTCTCGAAGTTGCGAATTGCTAGATTGTACGCGATTCTCTAGGTCGTGGTTCGGGCGAACACTCTCATTCACCTTATACACTTCCTGAAAGACCGCGCCTAGTACCTCCATTTTTTCTTGCGGGTCTTCGACCACAGAAAAGTTAGCGTTATCTGGATCAATACATGCTGTAGTCAGTATTTGTTCACTGTCCGTCGTTCTGGGGAGCTTAAGACACCGAAGATCTCTATGTTTACTGCGAAAATTTTTAATTTTTTGCGGAAACATGCTTGGGCTGTTGGATCTAACCGCCCGAATCTTATTGTTCCAATGCATGTTAACAGAGAGTCTGTAGTTCTGAACCATTAATATTTGAATGTTTTTGATGATTGAAACTATGTTTCCCCAATATCCATTTCGGGCATTTAAGTCCCCGGCCAAAATGAAATAGTTCTCCTCCGAGTCCAGTCTTAGACACCGAAAGAGTGAATCGAGCTTTGATATAGTCATTCTGGAACTAGGGGAGCCGGAGGAGTAGACCGACACCGCATGCAGCTTCTTTTCACTGTGGAGAGAAATGCACACGATGCAGTCCTCCAACTCCTGAAACCGTCGAACTTCAATACTATACACTACTTTGCGTTTAATGTTATTTTTAATTAAGATCGCAACACCGCCTCCACCACTGGAGTTGGGCCGATGTCTTCTAATAACATTATAATTACTGTGCTCCAACATGCTTCTCTGGATTAGCTTGGTTTCGATAATCAGACACAGCTCGAGGCTTTGATCGTCCAACAATCTGTAGAGCTCGTTTTTTCGTGGGATCCCTATAAATGAATTGCATTCACTGCAAAGATCTTATAGGTGCTCTCCGTCTGCGCAGGCATCAGGACTGGTGGCGTGCTTGGTTCTGCAGCAGCACCAGAATTTGGCCTACCTGCTCTTCTCACCGTTCCATATGCCTTTCAATGGAGGATTTCCGATCGGGCGTTGGATCGTGTGCTCTTGGCACTGAAGGCTGCTGCACTACCTTCGGAAGCTGCTGGTCACTTGAGGGGTGACGGTTATGGCTGCCCGGAGTGGATTTTTCGACAATTAAGCTTTAACAGCCGGGACTGGCATTTTTCGCCTTTTGGGGTGAAAGAAAAGAACTCCAGCGACGATATCTTTAGGTATTCTTTAATCGTAATCATCCACTGTCTTGAAGTGTATTGCGCGCTTTTCAGCACATATAAACAAATTACCTGAACCTATGGCCTCCTTGCACAACTTGGCAGTTTGTTCAATATCTGCCTTGTAGATGTTGATGGGTGGCACTTTGTCATTCTTCATTGTCTGCTGCTTTTGAGTTCCTGGCTGCTGCTGTTGAGTAACTGGGACTTGTCGCTGTTGTGTTGCTGGCTACTGTCGGTGTTGTTTTGCTAGTCGCTGCTGTGTTTCTGACCGCTTTTGCGTTGCGGGTCGCAGTTGTTGCTGAGCTGCTGGCTGCTGTTGTGGGTGTGTTGCTGGCAGTTTCTCTGTTTCCGGCCGCAGTTGTTGCTGGGTTGCTTGAAGTTGCTGCAGTGCAGCCCGCTTTTGTTGCTGCTTATTTTGCTGCGGCTTCTTTGTCACGTGTTTTTGCTGTTGTTGGCCCTTTGACTCTTGGTCTAACTTTCTCCTCGCAATAGTTCTAGCGAACCTTCTCTTGCATGTAGCCAACTATATATTCTTTCAGACGAGTTACTCGCTCCACTTCGTTTTCTGTGTCGGAGGGGAGTGAATCATAGCTGTTGCTGCTGACAGCGAACAAGCCTTCCCCTCCATCAGATACATACCGTACCGTCTCTTCGCCTTCTCCCCCTGACTGGGCTGCTGAAGAACTCGATGACACGCCTTTGCTAAACTTGACGAACATCACTCATGGAATTTTTCCAGATCGTGGGCAAGTTAAACACATTGGAAATGTATTTGACACTCCTACGGACAAAATATGATTTAGAGGGGTAAACAGCTGATCAAAAGACACCTCTTGTGAAAGTATGCGTAAAATATAGCTTCCAAATAAAGAAGTATGCGTGTTTTGCAGTAGGTCATGTTATTTTTGGCTGGAAAGTTGAATATTTTTTAGTTGATTTCTGCCAGCGACTCTACCCAACCGGCTGACTGCTGCTGTCAAAAACTTACTGCACTTGCTCTACTTCACTTTCCGCGATTAAGGTTCTTTATTAGAAGAATCCGAATCACTCGCGAACTACCACTGCACAGTTCAGATGTCTGAGAACGACTTTTTTTTTTTTGTTGATCCATGGCTCCTGGATTAGGGCTATGTCTTCCCCGTCCTTCATGAAACGGAGAGTAAGATTGGCAAAAGCTGCCTTGGAGTGGTGTAAATTTATCTGTACCACTTTCATGGTGACAGATTTGTCTCCTTTATTGTGACGTTACCAACCGAATCGGACGATTCGTCACTGTATTTCTCCATTAGGACCAGGTCTTTCTCCTCCGCCCCCTCTAGTACAGCCGGGGGTTTGGAGGTAGTGGCCTTATTGGCGTCATTGGCCTCTTTATCTTGGTCCTTGGTATTATTACCAAGGTTGCCAAGCGACGCCGCCATGCTCGATACGAATAGCTCGTTTGCTTTGAGGGTGATCTGTGCCGCCCCAAAGTTCAGCTCAAATCCCTTATCTTTCAGTATCGATATCGATACCTGATTGATAAGGAATGAAGCAAGTCAACCCGTCTCTTCCTTTTTGTCCGCGTTTAGCAACTTCCAATTCTCCATAGGGACATCTGGGTTTTGTGCCCTGATTATAAACTGTGGTTCACTACCAGCCTCGCTTTGGGCCAGGGTTCTTTGAGGTTGGGTACCACTTCCTTCAGAAACTCTACTGAGCTCTGATTGTGGCACGTCAGGAGCTTGGCGAACCATCCTGACTCGCTGAACGTTGGTATTGTCGTTGAGGTTGACGGTTATTTTATGACAAAGTCGAAGATTGCCTTCGTTAGCAGTGCCATAAAGATTCTGGCGCATTTCTAATGGCATGGCATTTCTAATGGCCCTTTGTTTGGTGATCGAGGGCGTTTTTGTTCGCTTGACCGTGAAGTCCGACTTGTCCACAGTGCTGCAGACTGACCTGTTGTCCGAGTCGGACAATAAATCGATGCAGATATCCCTGTAGTCAGGGTTACCGTGCAAGGTTTTTGTTAGTGCTGGTGTCATTGTCGTTTTGGTGTTTTTTCCACATTTAGCTACCATAGCATAACCGGTAACAGCCAAGACTTACGACAGACACTGGCCAATGTGCGTGAAGGAGATCGTTAGCGGTTGACTTGATCCTCAACCATTCAACCCTTCTGCACGGTTTGCTTTTTGCCTACACTAGATTTTGGGGTGGCTGTCTCTTGGCCTCGGCAACCCTATCTGGAGGCCGTGCAGTATGGGTGACCCTGACCTGCCCTCGTCCTTCAAAGACATCGGGTGCCCTACTGAGCTCCTTCACACGGCAAAGTGGACAGCCCCGAAGGAGGAGCGTGTGTTAGACAGAGAGGAGTCAGACACAGTGAATGAAAAAGGGAAAACAAGGAAAGAAAATGGTGTTAACGTTGATTTTTAAGGAAGAAAACGCAGACAGTTTTTGTTGAACACCAGTATGTTTTATTTTTGGTATAACGATTGGTGAGGAAATAAAAAAAATACAAAACAGAACCAACTTCACAGTACTTCAGTTTAAATGTCTAGGCATTGCCATATTCAACAGAATACAAATTTGTTCTAACTAGCCACATATTTTATAACCCGGGTTTTCGGGTTACTCTGCTCCCAAGAATGATGCTCTGCGCCTATGGCCTATGGAGTATGTGATGTTGCAGAATAGGCATGCAATGATGTGCGTATTGTATGTGAATGGGTAGAGAATATTGACTAGCAGGTTGTGAGCTTGTTTGGCGGTAGAATCTGTTGCTTGTGTATCAGGTGTACGAAACACACAAATATTTATGTGCATATATTAAAATAAATTTTTCTTGTTATATTGATACCTTGTTGAAAAGTAGAATTTTAAAAGGTAGCCCGGTGAGAATCGGCGACTGGTGTAGATAGATATGATTTCGACACCTTGAATAGAGCACGATTCCAGCTTTCAGATAAATAAAGCCTCCCGTTGAAGCCTCTTGAAGCTTTTTTTCTACAGTCTAACAAACATTAAAATGAAGTCGTAGTTTAAATTATAACAAAGTCAAAACGTAGTTTTTTTTAGCTTGGCGTATATAATTTTAAAAAACTCAAAGAGTATTCATCAACACTTTTTTTAGTGCCTATGTTTGACGCTACTTATCGGAGGCTTCTTTGCAGATTTTTTTTTTTTTTTTCTACAATTTAGATAGTCAAAATTATACCAATAAAATTATATAAAAAGATACAGAATTTATTTTAAGAAGCTTGTGAAAGAGACATGTAAACCTTTGTTGAAAATATCGTTCGCAACCTGAATAAATATTTTCTTAACTTTGAGGCCTTGTAAATAAGTGCGTAATATACATATATATATTTATTAAAATATACTATGAAATCATAAGCCCGGGATATCTAAGATCTAAGAACATAACACTAAAAAAGCTACATATAACTTTTTCCGAAGACCTTTTTTCCGCTCTCAGACCACTGTGTGTCGTCCACCGCGTAACATTTCTGAAGTATTCTATTAATAAGAATTAAAATCATAGAAATATTTCTGGTCTGTGTAGTAACCTATTTGCAAATGATCTGCATCCATTTTTTCTCATTTGTGTCTGTTGTTCGGCTGGAGAAGATCCGTTTCATTTTTAATGACGTCACGAATCAGTGGCGCAAGAATATGAAAATCGTATTTTCACTAATTTTTTCAGCACGTCTGGCAATAACCACACTGAATTACCATGAAATACTCACAGCATTTTACTAAAAGTGTTACCAGCAGGGTGAGAAGGTGGTATAAAATAGGCAGTTTGATTAACTTGTAATGGCTTAAAATTACACAAAATGTAAATGTATCTACTTTGAGCCACAACGTCTGGTATTTACTGAGTCAATACAAATGGGGCGTGGACGCATATCATATAGGTAAGCTGCACGGTGTATTGTACAGGTTACTCTCCAGGGGAATCGGAAAAGTGCTAATCTGCGTGAGTGAAACTGACTAATGATTATGTACATGACTGGGCCCTGGTACAGTCGGGTAGCACGGTGCCCTCCCCCTTCCTACCATAAATGGTAAAGTTTGTCCTACGTCCGATGGTCATGAACAGCGCAAGAGGCCGATCTAATAGTCAGGGATCGCTATGCTGACCCGACAGAGGCGGAAAGAGCCCTGCGAATGTGAAGGTGGAGCTGCCTGAACCAGGTCTTCAGATGAGTGAGCCATATGACAGTGGCCTGAGTCTGGTTGATCCTCGGCACAGCTTTTTAGAAACTGAATCCAGTCCAGAGGAAGATGGTGAAGCTTGCCCAGTGTCCTATGGTCATGGGCAGCTACAGAAGCCTATCTATTAGCCAGGGTTCACTATACTTACCCGACAGAGGTGGAAAAAGCGTTACGAATGTGATGGAGCTGGGTGAACCGGAGGTGGCCAGGTGTCGAGATGAGTAAAGCCATATTCAAAATGAAATATTTCAGGTTTCCGACAACTTTTCTTGCCTTCTATTTGTCGCAGCGGTATACTTTTCAATTTTTCAAAATCAAATATTTCAGGTCACCTTCTCCGACACGTTTTCCTAATTCATATTTGTCGTAGCTGCATGGTTTTAGGCTCAAAAGAAAGTGCGTTGCATTTTGCGTTGTTGTTGGATTTGCAGTAGATATATTATAGAAAAACGCACCCTTTTCGAGACCTTCTCCGAGGTTTTGGGCTCAAATGAAGTATCATAACTTTCAGCAAGAAACAAATTTCCCAGAAGAAGCCAGAGTTCACGATGCTGATCCTTCAGATATCTCAGAGAGATCCCAGCCCCAGCGATCAAGTAAAAAATAATTCCAGATGGTGGCACTACGAGGACATGAAGGCATATTTGAGGAAAATGTGTCCTTGGATTTGTGTGTATTTGGATCCACACATCCAACAACTTTGTGGATTTATTAAAGTCAAATTTAACGTCCATGTGAATGGAATTAACGAATTGTTTCCCTTTTTTTGAGGAATATCCAGCAAAGTTTAATTTTGTTGAGACATTCTGCACCGTGTGTGTTTAAAAACGCGTGAGAAAATAACTGCTAATGTACTACCGCAGATTTCCGAAGTTTATGAAAATACCCGTATTCTACTGCATTTTTTTAACTGAGAATTGTCAATTTCTAAAAAGATTTTCGTGATCTTTTCAAAATGACTAAATTATTTTGAGGCTGTGTGTCCGTTTGTTTCATTTGTGTGTGTTGTTTAGTTGGAAAAGTGGGTCCATCTATTTGATGGTATAAAATAGACAGTTTGATTTAACTTGCAATGGCTTAAAATTAGGTATAAAATGTAATTGAATCTAATTTTGAGCCACAACGTCTGGTATTCATTGAGTCAATACAGGTGTCTTATGCATGTTCGATATATAGACACGTTATACAGGTGTACTGTGCATATTTGTTGTTCAGGAAGTTTAATTTAGTTTTTCCCAAGGCTTGGTCAGTCTGAGGTAGTATTTAAAAGCTGAGCAAGCATGGTATATAGAGAGCGGAGCTGGGTAATGAGTAATATCTGCTTTCTCTTTGCGGAGAATAAAGTGTACCACCACTACTTTGAGACAAATGAATAAACGTTATAATTTTACTTAATAATTGGTTTTTAACAAATAATTACAATACATAAAAGTTTGCATTTCCATTTAATTATTCTATGTTTGTGTCAACAATTTGTTAAATCACAAATAAAACAGTAAAATGCAAAATTCAAATAAAAACTAAAATCAAAAAAAACGAAGTGGTTAGGAACTAGGAACAATTCTTATACACGCTGCAGGGTGAATTGTATTGAATTTAATGAAGGTACGTCTGTGTTGGAGGAATGAATCGAAAATAGTACAAAATTCTATAGAATCGTTCAACCCTCTGACAAGTGCTCACAAGTAGCTATGGCAACTTATTTCCCACAAACGTTGTTTACAAATGGTTTCCTGTGGAGAAAATTATCAGTTATAGTTAGTTCAATCTAAAAACTGTAAACAACTGGGATTTCATTACAATGAAAGCTTCGAAGAAGAACGCCCTTATTACGGACTTGGATCAAACAGATGTTGAAAAACCAATGTCTAAAGATAAATACTGTTTTAATAGAGTGTATCAGGGGAAGAAACGTATAAATAGTTTTTCTGAGAATTTTCCAACCAGAAGTAAAAGTGTTGAGTTGAACTCAGACAATATGAAGTCTTCTGAAAATTCGCGTGCAATTGTAAGTAATTTAATAAAAGAATAACAACAAAAATAACTAATAACATTTTCTTAGTTAGAAGATAAGGATAAGCAAATGGAGAGTTTAGTTCAGAGGGTTATAGTGCTTTACAAGTACAACAATCAATTTGCTAAGGAAAACAAAAAGCTACATTCGCTTCTATATCAGGCAGATAGTCGGGGAGAATGTAAAACATGCAAACAGTATTCTGCAGACAAGGATGAACTGGTTAAAATAAACAATAATCTTCAAAATGATGTGTCCATGATGAAAATTTTGGTATATCGATTGAACGTACAAATTGATATTTACCAAGACAAAATTCGTTCTTTTAATGAGGTCGGTTTTGAGAATACATCGCGGAATAAGTGTGCCGATACAGAATTCATCCATCGATGGGGTCCCATAAACACCGAAACTTTAGGGCCCCTACTAAACTCATACGAAGAAATGGTGAAAGAGAAAGATGATCTCATTCAAGAGCATGAAAACGAAATAAAACATTTTACAGGCGAACTAAAGAAAGTGATTGATGAGAATTTAAAACTTCAAGAAGAATACGATTTATTGAAAAAGTCTTCCAATGGATGGTTAGAAACAAAGACACGACTTCAATCCCAATTAAGATCGCTTAAATCGAATTTAGATGTTCAGACAAGACGAGCTGATTTAGCCAAAGAAAAGCTACTCGAGGTAATTCAATGTTATGAGCAAAAAGCACAGGCATTGTCCTTAGATCTGGAACATCTTCAAAATGCGTATACACGTTGCAAGCAGGACTTAATATCTGTTAAAAATAATTCAAACACCAAACCAGATGTAGCACTTGAATCTTTAAAAGAATGCAAGCAATTATTTGAAGAACTTAAAGAACAACATTCTAAAGAGAAGAACAATATGGTTTTAGAATCGGAAGAGCTGCGGAAACAAAATGCTGATTTACTTCTTAAAATTCAGGAAATTACAATTAATCGCGAGAGAATTAAGAAGGATTTGAACACGGAAAGTCTCGCGTTCGAGGAGCTTAAATGCAAAGTCGTAGCACTTCAAAAGATTTCAGAGAAATTAAAAAAATCCAGGGATAGGTTGAAAGCTCGCTTAAAAATAGCTCTGCAGTGGGCGCAAAGATTAGAACAAAAACACGCGAATTTTGAAAACACTTGGGAGACCGTAAAACAACTTCAGACTATAGTAAAACACAAGGAAGCACAGATTAAAGGCCTTAACTCACGCTACTTGGAGGAAATGGATAAAATGAAACAAAAATTACAACAAAAGGAAGAAACAATAAAAAACATTCTTAAATCAAAGGTAGCTACGTAATGTCAACATTTCGAGGACATCAAATATAAATGTGTTGGAAGGTTCAACAGTTAATTTTAATTGATTTGGAAATATTTCAACTTGTTCAGTAATAATAATTGAGTATACACATACATATGTACATATGTATGTATATTATTGCTAGTGCTAGATTGCCTAAGTAATGTTAAATCATACTTTGGAAGTGAATATAATTTATAAATATGTTTCATCAACATTAAACATTAGTTTTATTAGTTTTTTTTTTAATATTTCCACAAACAATAATAACATTTCCACACAGAAAACTAAATGCTTATTACTCTTCTATTGATTGTCAGATTTAAAATATAAATACTGAGTGAAAACAATCTTCATTAAATACACAACAAATATTGGCAACACTAAACATACATAAAGTGTTCATAAAGGATTATATGTTCGCAACACTTTTGGAGTTGTTACTGAAAATAACAGTCATTTTGTCTAATAGTTACAATGGAAGGATTATCTACATACACATGATAAACTAAATAAATGCATACGGTGGTATGGTTTTAAAAAACTAAATTCCAATAGAAAATTGACAGAATTTCTTTTCTCGTTAGGAACATAATTTAAACAGTTCAGAACTAGACTAAACATTCATGATAACATTGTGAACAGTTTTTAGGCAAATTCAGAAACCAAAATTTGAATAATTGAACTAGAAAATACTAGAATACTTGCTTGAAATTTTTGTTCACGAGCTAAAAATCTAACAACGTGTTGTAAATTCATGTATATATGTAAATATATCTATAGATTTATATTTATATGCATGTACATTAGTATAGAATAATAGTTTTTTTTGCTTTTGTATTTTTAACTTAAGAACAGTTTTTAGTTACTTAGAAGTAGTAGTCTACAGAACATGTAGATTTTCACAGCTCTTAGATTTAGTAATATCGCTAAGGCAAATTTTTTGCAAAATTTCTTTAGCTAAATGTAAGGATATGTGAGTTCTAGAAGTCTTCATCTTAGTGGAGGTAGCTTTCCTCTCGCGGTTTTCTTTAAGACGGATCTAAAAGATTAACAGATTAATTACTAAAAGTATCAGTGTATCAGAGATTTAAATATTACCTGTTTTAATGTCCCTACAAGGAGTTCATCAACATTATGTTGGATTCCACTGGATGTTTCAATAAATTTAGAGTCTCTGGAAGCGGCCAAAGATTTTCCTTCTAAAAGGTGCAATTTGTATCAAAAGATATCAAAAGCTATGTATGTATGTATATATTACCTTGGGTTGTTATAACGCGAGCTCGGGCCAAATCAGCCTTGTTTCCAACAAGGATTACAGCTTTATCTTTTGTTATATTCTCCTTCCATAGATAGTTAATTATTTCTTCTGCAATTCGGAAAGAAGTTTTATCGACAACTGAAAAAACCACAACACATCCATGAGGTTCATACGTCGTAAGAGAGTTCTCGACCTTTTTAATGAAAAGTGTATTTATTTTTAAATAATGAACAAATGAATCCAAACCCGATACATACGCTCATTTCCACACTCGGATGATCGATAAATACCAGTTCAGATTCTTCATCATCCAGTAAAACGCTGACTGTCTTTTCACCAAATTCGTCATCTAAAACTCAAATTGAAATAATTAAGTAAAACCACACGACCTTGTTGGAAACTCTATTTTAACATATGGGCATATACTGTTTATTATATACATATATGAATATGCATGTTGAACATGCATTAGCATAACAGAAACTTACCTAAGCTCGCATCATAAGTATGCATGTATTCCGAAGTCATAAACTGAGAAACAAGTGCTGTTTTTCCTACTCCAGCATCTCCCAACATAACGATTCTGTACCTGTAGCCAACATATAGTAGATATGTACATATATGCATATGTTAATCGACTGTTAAAACAGAAGTTAAATACCTTGGAGGAGGTGGTGGCTCACTGTCATCAGTGTCTGGAGATGGGGGTATCGAATCAACATTTGCATAACCCCCACCACAACAAGACCCATCGAATGGAGATCGTTCACTTGCTCTAAAAAAATAATATTAAACATTAAAATTAATCATCAACAATTAAATGTCAACATCTACTCACCTACTGTTTGTTGAATTCACACTAGTATTACTTCTTGACCTTCTTGATATAATAGAATCTCCACAGTTCACAACATTGCCTTTGCTAATCGAAAAATGCCGCAATCGGTACAAGTCATCACTTAAACGTGGGTTATAAGCCCGATCTGGCAACGAACACACTCTTGGTCTTACGTGGTCTGGGACTGTAAATTTATCAATCCCATCATAATATCCCTACTATATAACAATTTGAAATCACTTACCCGGAAGTTCTAAGAAATTTGAAGTTCTCCTTTGCCGACCGCGAGAAGAAGCCTGAAATGCAAGTGGCCCAATGTCGTCATTTGAAAATATGGAGGTATTGGAGCAAGCGCTTTTCATAGATTCCCTCGAATTTCGACGTGATGCCAAATAGGCTAGCCCTCCTTTAGAACTGCCTCGTCGTCTAGGTTTTGGATTAGATAACACACCACCGTTGTTGCTACCATGATTGGTGGTGGTACTTTTACTATTCATGCTTGTAACGTCTTCCGTGTCATAAGTTAAATCACTTGTGGATTTCCGACAGCGAAGAGATACGATACTGTCAGAGCAAGTTCGGTCTAATGTTGAGTGTGAACTATGCAAGACCTTTTAGAAAAAATCATTAAAAATAATTTAATTTAGCCTAAACAAAATAAATGAATAACCTGATATCCTGGATTCGAAGTGATGTTTATTGCATGACGCCGTCCCACACGCATGTGCTTCTCGTTCCCATGGTTATAATGATCAATTTGCTCGCGAGAATATCTGCTGCGTCCATCTTTTCGCCCGATTTCACTGGAACTTGCCTCTAATTTCTCGGAACTTAGCGTAGTGGCTGTAGTTAAAGCTGTATTGTTGGTATCTGAGGAATCCACCGATATCTGTGTAGACTCAGTTACACATGAATCGCGTTTAAGTAATAAATTATTGCATGACTGCTCATCTATTAGAAGATGATCACATTTGTATGAAAACATTTCTTTGGCATCATCTATCTCCTTCAGAACTTGTGCTGAATCTTTGCATACAGGTCTACCAAAACCCTTAAGAGAATTATTCCTCTGATGAGTTTTATTTGCAGAAAGGGACATGGCCAATGGTAGAGAGTGGGCAAATTGGCCATGTCCATAAGTATCGTTTCCTCCGTCCAAATTCCTCGATATATCCACGTCGTCATCGGGAGTGTGTGGTTCATAATACTCAAATTTTTTAGCTATCGATATTTATTGGCATGAGTATGATGTCAACGTAATGCGGCTAGATGAGTAGATGAACTATTACCTGTTTGTTCGGATGAAGACGGAGGTGTATCAAAAACAAACTTCCGTGGCAAATGGGGGCTTCTGTGTGGTGATTGGGTATTCTGACCTGCCAAATAATAATTCCCATCTGAAGAATCGCTTGGGATGACTGGGAGGGCTTTAGGACTTCGTAAATTGGGGGAAGGAGTTTGATAGTAACTTAAATCTGATTCAATATCATCATTTGCAAACGTAGTCGTAATTTTCGGACTACGTGGTGGATTTTCATATTTACGACTTGCAGCGGAATCATAGCTATAGCTGCTGTATGTACTTATGGCTGGACTTCTTGGTTGTTCGTAGCAATGAAGTGATGATTGATTCTTAAAGGTTCTGAAAGAAATCATAATGATTTCTTATAATATTTATAATAGAATCGACACAACATTTTACCTTGGTGATTTTGGACTTTTAAATGGTTGTGGTGGCAAAACTGGTATGCTTATTTGAGGACTTTTTGGCAAAGATGAGCACCCAGGAGAGTCCCAATTTTGCTTTTGAACTTTTGGGGATCTAGGACTGACCGGTGAACTTCTTGACTTCGACATTCTATTATTTTTACTCTGCAACAAAAAAGTTCTTATGTGGTATTCATAACATCCATGATATGTTATCTAATTAAAAGTAACTCGTATATGAAAATTTCTCAATGAGAAGGGTCAAATCTTCTCCAAATTATATAAAATGCACACATAATGTAGGATAATCAGATTCACGTCAATCAAATTACATGCTTTTT
The DNA here is from genome assembly GCA_907269125.1 of Eristalis pertinax. Classification (NCBI taxonomy): domain Eukaryota; kingdom Metazoa; phylum Arthropoda; class Insecta; order Diptera; family Syrphidae; genus Eristalis; species Eristalis pertinax. The sequence continues at coordinate 11,760,463 of OU026146.1, read as the reverse complement.
TGCAGATATTTCCAAATCAGATACAAATTCTTTACAAAAATTAAGCAATTCTCCTCCCGCCAGCTCCTTTGCTTGTACCTCACGTCATACATACATACCTCATGCTTTTATTTTATTTGTTAAAAATTTATCACTATTTATGGGAAAAATAAAACTTTGAACACAAATAAAATCAAGAGCATCACAGGAAATACATATAATTACAGGTTGATGTATTTACGTACATGCGATAAAATTAATGTCTCGACTTTAACAAACCACAAACCCGTAATATAAACGTTTCAGTATACAGAAAATGTTTACAAGAAATTCGCACAATATCCCTTAAAGTCAGTATCCCTATTCCAACTGTTGAATTGATGTACAATTTTTTTGTCGTTTTATGTGTATACCCTTGCTGCTACGGCCTTATAATATCTAGTTTCTACTACTGCTTATATAAACTTTCAAAAGGCACAACCCCTATATTGTACCTTGAAATGTGTCTCTTAACTACGCAAAGCCTTTACCAAGTGACTAGTATGAAAGTATGTATCCGGAAATATGCAATAACATAATTACGGAACAAAAGAACTTATTAGTTACGCTGATATTGATTTTACCCAATTCATAAGATGGAATTATTTGCCTCTTAAATTATCCCTTTTTACAGAATTGATGTTTTTAACATGCAACAAGTGTTACTAAATAGACATAATACAAATATTTACTTATGAGTGCATACATACCATTACTTGTCGACAGCCAAAACACAAAAAATTCTTTTGATAATAAAACTATGGTAATATCGTCACAACATCGCAAATACACAGTTTTTATTTTGACCAAACACAAAAAATTATATTACACATGCATGTATATAAGTCCCAACATCTCGAACTTAGGTGTTGTGAAGCATAACTGCGGCTTGTATTTGGTAATTTTCAAGGAAAATACCTAGCACTTTTAGACTTTATGATGCGCGGTACTACGCAGAATGAGAGAACACAGTAAACTTTTCTTCCAACGTCGTGCGGATTCAAAATCTGCAACACTGTTGCAAAAATACACACCAATGCCAGTCAGCTGTTGCGTCGAGACTTTTCTGGTTAGTATGGGTCCGGAGGGTGGGAGTGATTTGAACCACATTTTCTACTACGCTATCGTCATGTAGCATGTTATAAAAGTTGAATTTTATTCTATACGATTTCTATAGAGTTCATGCGCTTTTAACAGCATTCTCTGTTTCTTATTTTCCCGATATACATACATACATGGGACGATGTGAAAAAGCAGACATTGTGGGCATGTGGGCAGAGAAAAGGCGACAAGTATGTACACCAGACATGCGAACTTTATTGAACTTTGGAAAGTCGACATGACATATCAAGTATACGCGAAAGTCCACTCAGGAAATACAGCAATTTTCAGCATAAAAGTAATCGGAATCTCGACTGTTACTACAACCAATTATTATGTACATAGAAATTCTTAAAGCCAACAATAAATCATTGTGTGGTATATACATATGTAAGTAGTTGAAGCTCTGCAGATTCATCATTAGCAATCTTCCCACAATTGGAGCATTATTCATCGTAGCAGCAGCATACACCTCAACGCTACAAGAAAAGGCATCACATTATGGTATTGAATGTCTTGTTTTATTTACAATCGAATTTTTTTGAGTTATTTTGTTCAAGCATAGCATTTTTGTATCTAACGTATGTATACATATATAAAAGCATCTTATTATATATATTCAGTGGGTAATACTAATGTACAAAAATAAAAGTATAGAGAAAATTTGTATCAAAATGTGGTATGTTTCGTTCACATTGCATCGACACGTGCCTTTAAACCGTTCAATTCAACATTAATTTGTGCTGGAACATCAGCTCCAACTTGGGTTTCAAAATAAGTTGCAATAGCCTTTACTTCATCACTCCAGAAGTCCTTTTCCAGCGCGAAAAGCTGATCGTAATCTGCTGGAATTGACATTCCGGAAAGATTTAATGCTTCCTTAGTAGGAATACGACCAATTGGAGACTCAACAAAGCACTGTTCACCATTCACACGCTTGAGAACCCACTCCAAAACTCTTGAATTTTCACCATAGCCTGGCCATAAGAATTTACCCTCAGAACTCTTACGGAACCAATTGACGTGGAAAATTTTTGGTAGACTGCGTTGACCCTGCTCCATGCTCAGCCAGTGATGCTGGTAATGACCGAAGTTGTAGCCAAAGAATGGACGCATAGCAAATGGATCATGCATGATTACTTTCCCACGGAACTCTGCAGCGGCAGTGGCTTCACTTCGCATAGCTGAACCAATGAATACTCCATGGGCCCATGAATTTGATTCATAAATAAGTGGCACACCAGCTGGACGACGACCTCCGAAAAGAATAGCACTAATTGGAACGCCTTCTGGGTCCTCCCATGCTGGATCGATAATAGGACACTGCGACGCTGGAGTACAGAAACGTGAATTTGGATGGGCTGCTGGTTTTCCAGAATTCTTATCCCAAGGATTGCCCAACCAATCGGTAATCTGGACTCCTAGAGCCAGACTGCTCTCCATTCCTTCCCAGTAAACACCACCATCTGAAGTTGATGCCACATTTGTGAAGAGGGTGTCTTTAAAAACGGTTGCCATTGCAGTTGGATTCGTTTCCACTGATGTTCCTGGTGCAACTCCAAAGAATCCATTTTCGGGGTTAATCGCACGCAAGACACCCTTGTTATCGAATTTCATCCAAGCGATATCATCACCCACGCACTCAACCTTATAATTAGGAAGTGAAGGATTCAACATAGCTAAGTTGGTTTTACCGCAAGCAGATGGGAATGCTGCCGTAATGTATGTCTTCTTTCCCTCGGGATTAGTGATGCCAAGAATTAACATATGTTCGGCCAGCCATCCTTCGCGTTTAGCAATGGTGCTACCGATTCTAAGAGCGAAGCACTTTTTGCCCAACAGAGAGTTACCACCATATCCAGAGCCATACGAGACAATCAGGTTTTCAGCTGGCTTATGTAGAATTATAGTTCTCTCTGGATCACATGGCCACGACGACTTCTCCACTACTCCACTGCTCGGTGTGCCAACTGAGTGAAGGCATTTTACGAATTCCTCTTTTTTCTTTAACTCTTCCAGAACGGGCATCCCCATACGAGTCATAATCCTCATTGATGCGACGACATATGCTGAATCTGTTACCTCAATGCCGATTTTCGACAAGGGTGAACCAACTGGTCCCATCGAGAATGGAACAACATACATTGTTCTTCCCTTCATCGATCCTGGAAAACGCTCTTGTATGGCTTTATTCATATCATCTGGAGAAATCCAATTTCCCAAAGCACCCCTAACACCCTCTTTTGGTGTGGTCACTGTTTCCTCTTTTTTCTCAGTACATATAAATGTTTTTGATTCAACACGTGCCACATCACCCGGATTGGTTCTTGCTAGCCAACAATTATCATACTTTGGCAATGGCACAATGGTTCCACTTTCCATCAGAAGCTTCAAAAGCATCTTATTTTCCATATCAGATCCATCACAAATATGCACCTGATCTGGCTGGCAAAGAGCCACAGATTCCTCCACGAATGCTTTCACATTCGGAGTCAAATTAGACAAATCGCCACTTGAGATATTCACTCCACGGATATGGTTATATAATCCGAAATTTGTTTGAGCCTTGTTCTCCTTTGCCAAACAAGAGGGCAATCTGCAAATGCAACATAACAAATCATTACATCATACAATCGAACAATACTTAGCATATTTTTAATATTTATTTTTGTACATACACATTGGACTTTTCCATAAATTCAGGCATGTTGTTGGAGATATATATTCCACGGTTCGATTCACACAATTACAACAGAAATGCACTACGATGTACGAATAAAACGATCGCGTTCAAATTATTTCCAAGAATTCTATGTTTCTCCACAGTTTTTTATCAAAACTTGGTTTTACTTTAAGATCACTGTTTCTATCACTTGATCTTTCCATTTACTCCAACTGCGAGTAACTGACGGTCTAAACACTTGGCAAACATTTTTATATGCGAATTTCTTCACACCAACGTCTGTGGTGTTGGAAGATAGCGATAGCGCTGAACTATAGATTATTTCCGTCCCGTACGTATGGAACACAGGCCGCCTAGACGATGCTTTCATTTCATTGGTCATTACAAGGGGCTCGTCTGATTTGCAATACATTTCCACAATGGTATTTGTGCGGGAGATACAAACATGTGTAGACTCTTAATTACGTTTGCCTACGTTGGTTATTGTTTTATTGAGCTCTTGACGACATCAAATAATAGAAAAATATACCATAGCGGGCGTATAACTGCAAAGAACTTGTTATTGCCATGTCAAAAATAACATTTTGTTTCATTTTCTTTCTTCCATGATAAAAATAAATATGTAGTATAGAAAATATACTACACATACGTACATAAATTTAACATATGTTCTTATTTATTGTGTATCGAGGGACTTAGGTGAGTGATTAGGTGAATTCAAAGTCAACATTATACCGAACTAAGCTCTTGTAGACTTAAACTCGTAGAAATTAATTATTTCCAATTAACCCACTGTGAGCATAAAGCATAAACTAAACTTGTTTTGCATATACAATCCAGTTTGAAATTCAAAAAAAAAACTAGCTCAAACTGCCCTTAATAGACTGACTACTTTCAAGAGATACTATGTGGATAATCTTTTGGCTCTTGTCATTTGTCGGACTGGAAATTCCGGTGTTTCCATGCACATTATCGATAATTTTACTTAGGTGTAGTTATTCAAGTTTATGTCTGAATAGACATACATCGTTTTCATACTCAAGGATATTCATATTCACAACGCAAAAATATATGGAATGAAACAATCGCTTGATTTGATAATTAATCAGTATTTTATTATTTACTTAACGGGCTCAAGAAAAAAATTATATAACATATTCTCGTTATCAAGGGGCAAAAAACAAAAACATTACTGATAGCATTTAATAAAATCAATCTACACACATACAATATATATAGGTATGTATATATGGATCCCATGGTAATAGTAATCCAAAACAGAAATATCCTGTTTGCTCTCGCTTACAGTAGTCTGTTCCAAATCAATGTAGAGTTCATAAATTAAAAAAAAAATACAATTATAATTCTATAGAAGCGAATTTTCTACGTATACAATTTGCATGATTTTGTTGTTTAAAATATGTGATCCCTTGCTTATCTCAGAGACTTTGTGATTACAATAATTGGTTTCAAAGTTTACATTTCTCATTAACAATTGATCTTCGTACCCGATTCCACTGGCATGCAAACTATATACGTGCTCAGCTATAGGTCACATAATGCATATGTATGTATGCATGTAACGTGTGTTTGCAAATTGAATGTCCTTTCTAGAAAGCGATAAATACAAATATGAAACATTCAGATGTCACAGTATAATTACGAGAATAAAGCGAAAAATAGAAAAACTATTTTTTTAAGAGAAAATAATAAACATGCGGCACCCATACCGTACATGAAGTGCAAACAATGTGCATTGAAGAGTGATAAAAATAAACAAATCCGTTCGATGAGATGACTTCGTGCAAATTTTAAGTAAACAACCACCTATTTCCCAGAAACCAATTGTATAATGATAAGAGTTTTTGGGTATGTATTTTTAGCAGATAAGGGCAAATGCCGAGGGAGGAAACAACCTTCAAATGACATTCAATTCATTTTCAAATTTACATTAAAAAAACATAATTCATCAGTCTGTATTTACTTTGTATTTCAAGAAATAGTTTCTTAAAGCTTCAAAATTCCATCTTTCAAAAATTGTAATTCATTTTGTATTTGATGTGGCAGATGTGTTCCCAATTCAGTCTGAAAGTAATTCTCAATTTCTTTGACCTCTTGCTGCCAAAATTCTTTTGATAGTCCGAAAAGATTCTCCACATTTCCAGGAAGATTTAATCCGTCTGTACGCAATGCCCCGTCAGAAGGTAATAAACCAATCGCAGAATTTTTGGCGCAGTTTTCTCCCTTGACACGTCTAAAAACCCAGTCTAAGACACGGGAATTCTCACCATATCCAGGCCACATAAACTTTCCATTGTCATCTTTCAGAAACCAATTGACGTGGAAAATTTTAGGCACATTACCCCTCTCTTCCATGCTTAACCAATGCTCTAAGTATTTGCCGAAATTGTAGCCAAAGAATGGTCGCATTGCAAACGGATCATGCATAATTTGTTTTTTTGAGTGTTCTGCAGCCGCAGTAGCTTCACTGCGCATTGTTGCACCCAGAAAAACTCCATGTGCCCAAGTACGAGCTTCATAAACTAGAGGTATGCCAGTTGGTCGTCGTCCTCCAAACAAGATTGCGCTAATTGGAACTCCACTAGGGTCCTCCCAAGACGGATCAATAATGGGACACTGAGATGCAGGGCTGCAAAATCGAGAGTTCGCATGAGCGGCAGTAGTCTTATTATCTTTATTCCATGGGCTCCCCAACCAGTCTGTTATCTTTACATCGGAAGTGACACATTTTTCTAACCCCTCCCAATAGACACCCCCGTCCGATGTAGAAGCAACATTTGTGAATATCGTGTTTTTAAAAATAGTTTTCATTGCAATTGGATTTGTTTCGTCGGATGTACCTGGGGCTACACCAAAGAATCCATTTTCTGGGTTAATCGCTCGGAGCTGACCATTCTCATCAAATCTCATCCAAGCAATATCATCGCCTACACACTCGATCTTATATCCAGGTAAGGTTGGTGTCATCATTGCTAAATTTGTTTTGCCACAGGCAGAGGGAAACGCTGCAGCTATATATATTTTCTCCTTTTCTGGATTGGTAATCCCTAAAATTAACATGTGCTCTGCCAGCCAGCCCTCACGCTTGGCAATAGTGCTTCCTATTCTTAAAGCGAAACACTTCTTTCCTAACAAAGAATTACCTCCATAACCTGAACCATACGATGCAATGAAATTCTCATCGGGCTTGTGTAAAATAATAGTTCGCTCTGGGTCACATGGCCACGACGTATGATCAGTAACGCCATTCGGTGGACATCCAACTGAGTGAAGACATTTTATGAATTCCGATTTTTTCTGTAATTGTTGAACGACCTCGCTACCAATCCGTGTCATGATTCGCATTGACTCAACTACGTATGGTGAATCGGTAATTTCGATTCCGATTTTGGATAGAGGCGAACTAATAGGTCCCATTGAGAACGGAATCACGTACATTGTACGACCCTTCATGCAGGAAGGAAAGCGCTTATTGATTGCCGCTTGCATGTCCTCTGGTGAAATCCAATTCCCTAGAGAACCAGTTACAGCTTCGTCTTTGTCTTCTGTGCAAATAAATGTCTTCGATTCAACTCTAGCCACATCTTTGGGATTTGTCCTAGCCAACCAACAATTGTCATATTTCTTGAGTGGGCTGATAGTGCCTTGAAATACAAGTTTGTCAACCAACATCCGTTTTTCCAAGTCACCTCCATCGCAAATATGAACCTTGTCGGGAGAACAGAGTGCTGCCGATTCTTTCACAAATACTGCAGCGTCATGTGGGAGTTCGGTGATACTTGTACCTGTATACGCCGCATATCTCCTTATACCATGTATCTGGGACTGTTTAAGAATGTTCGATACTCTGAAAATATAAAAGTGTACGTTTTATACATTATTTCACCTCACATCATAGTATAAGGTCATGTGTATATAAATATGTGCCAAAAAATTGCGTGAATATTTTGAACTTGAAACAAGAAATACGGATTCTTATTAAGAATGTTCTTGACCTATCTAAAATATTCTGTAGTGATGCGAACAAATATTTAAAACAAAGCGAAAAAAAAGAACAGCAACCGCATTTTTTTGGAGCAGAATATCTGTCAACAGATAAACAGATATGTACATATGGAAACCACATCACTGCACATTGGGACATCCGCATCTATTTCTGCTCATATCCAGTCAAGAATCGTTTTTACTGATTCGCAAAAAATGTCAAGACTCAGGCGTAAAATCAGATTAGTGCCGCTCACTGACTACGATCATTTTGTTGTTAATTTATTTTTGGAAGACCACAAGAACATCAGCTGGTTAATAAAGTCATAGAAGTCATTTGTTTTTTTTTATATTTTTATTTATAATTAGAATTTTTGCCTATAGTTATATCTCTATACTCTATACCCGTATAGCTTAATGTGTATACGCGCGTGCTCTAAACGAGAATGTTAGAAACATGATGCAATGTTTCATCATCTTTCTTTGAGAAAAAGAAATAAACAATTTACGTATGAAGGATTGTTACTTTCAAGCTGGATATATTATTTATTTATTAATAACTACATATGCATGATGTATATATATGAATATTTAGTATAAAATTGTACGTACATAATAAATTGTATGTACATACATACATATATATGAGCAGAAAGCGAAGTATAATATACAAAAATTTCACGAGACAAGTCCACAGAAAAAAAATTTTTATGTTTTCGAAAACGATGTTTGTTTGAATATCTAATATTATTGGATTTAATTGTATCTTCGAAATACTACATTCCGCAAATCATTAAACTGTGTTGGCTAATTAAGAATTCAAATGCATTCGAAGAACGTAGAAAAGAAAGGAGCATACCTACATTTCACTCTTGTGCCTAAATTAATAAGTTCTTGAACTAGATTGTGTATAGTTATGTGCATAAAATATGAATAAAATAAGCTTAAAAGCAAAAAGAAAATAGTTTTAAAAAATATAAATACATATGATATAAAAATAAAAGTATTTGTCTATGTAGGCATTTATATATGAATTTGTTTACCAGTGCAACATGACACAACTCAAAGTCCAATAAATGTTCTCTCGACAAAGTCAAATTTAAAGCGAATCAAATATTGTAAAGCTTTTCTGTACCATAACACCAGTTTAGATTGTTTAGGTGGTGTGGATTCTCATTTTACCTAAGCCATAACTTATTCATTTTGGAATTTGAACTCGCTTTTTCGTCTCGGTCAGTCTTATCATTTGTCCTTATCAGTTGGTAAGTTAAAAAATTGTTGAAAAATAAATCCTAAAATAGAGAAAAAATCGTATGTTTTTTCATTTTTAAAACAATAACAAGTTCTGATTAACAAATTCTTCTGACGCAGAATGTAATCTATGGTTGCTCTTTAAGTCACTCAAAGGCCAAATACTGTGTATAAGGGGCTCGCCTTTGGTGAGGGTTATCTGGTCTGTCTGACAGCGTAATCGACAAACTTGTTCTGTGAGTTTCTGGTAGAATGGAAACTGAGCATCGAACAAAGAGAGAGAGAGCGAATCATGTGCAGGGTGAAGAAATAAAACAAAACAGATAGAGACCATAGCATAGCAAATCATAGCATTGCATACAAAAACAAGAGGAGTCTTTAAATAATAATGAACCATGCTTTACGTAGCTAACCGAATTGGTAGTCGTTTTTAATATAAAGAAAGGAGCGCCAGGTTATCGGTTTTTGTTTTTATCGTTTAATGCAGTGAGAAAGATAGTTAAGTTTACAAATAAATATATATGTATATTGCTGTCGCTCAAACAATTCTGAAATTACTGTGGAGCCTATACATTGAGACAAGCAAATTTACTTATATTAAATATAAAAACATTTCTATTTAATTATTTCTTTTTCTTTTTTTTGTAGTTATTTTTTATGTAGTTGTAGTACAACTCTATGATAAGATAGATAAATTATATTAATTAAATGATACTGTAAGTAAAACCCTGTAACACATACCCGTTATTAGGTTTTCGAAATATTTTCAAAATCATAATTCTGATGGGATTTCTTTTGATAAGCACAAATTATTTGAAGTTGTTTTCAAAAGTTCTATGGTACACAATTATGTAGAGATTATATAGAAATGCAATACTCTCAGTAACTGCACAATGAAAGAACTTCTCATATGCAAGCGAAAATTGTTACTAAATCACTTTCCCTCTTCCCAGCTTCCTTTCTTTTAAAGCAATTGTATGTACGTTACCCCTAGTGTATTTTCTTCAATTAAAATTATGAAGAAACTCGAAGCTCGCTTTCTGGTGGTTATCTATGCGACAACAGCTTAATCGCATTCATTCAGTGATAAGAAAACATTCTCATATGAATGTTCCCAAAATACTAATAAAACAGCCAAAGTTGAAGGGGTACTTATAAAGAAAGTGAAACTCTTGAATTTTTTGATTGCGTTTTATTATTTGTCTTTTCATTGTTGTGCAGTAGTGTTATCATACATTCATTCAATTTAAGGCAATTACATTTGCCATCTACCGATTATTATAACATTTATATATGTACATCTTTAAACCCCAATGTGTTCAATTAGATTTGTTTCAGCAAGTACTGATGTTGTTGTTTTTATTTATTTAGTATTTTCTGACGTTCTCTTGTTTTTACACATGTACCGGAGAATATTTACATATGACTACATGTATGTATTGATTTTTAAAGCATACATACAAAGATTCAGCAACAATGCACGCTTTATGGAAATCAATTCTGATTTTGTACGATAATTTTTATAGCATATAATAAAACTCTCTACACATAACATTCGCTGTTATTTACAGTTTCTTGGATAGTGATACTTTGGTTCAAAATCATAGGAGTACAAATCTATCTGTCTATTGAAAACAGGTTTCGATGGGGAACCATTCATTATTTGATATGTTGGTGTATTCATTTGCTGAAAAAATCCCTTTTAAATGGTGTGATAATGAATATCGTAGACAAGTTTTTTATATAGTGAAATACATGTATATATTCATATTTATTTATAAACGCATTTTACATCAAATTATATAAATGCAATAAATTCATTACAGACAAAAACATAACATAAATACTGAAGGGCGTTCAACTCTACCAACAAATGTTACAATTAGTAGTAAATAAAAGCAGAATTTGACTGTTTTTATGTGTTTACTCTATTTTTACGCACTAATTTTCTATTAAGGTCGTTTCTAATACAACAAAATCAATTTGCACATAGCACTACATAAATTATTAAATATTGTTTGAATAATAAGGCTTTCGTATAAGTAAATAAATAGAGTATGGATCTGTAAGGTAACAGATTGAATTTATGAAGTTGATAGAGTTCATTGCCCTTAGTTAACATACATATGAGACAAACACAAAACACTAGACAAATCATTGGATATATATATATGCATGAATATTAATTATATATGACAATAATAGATAAAGATTGTAGGACATTTATAACTGGCTTCATTCATACAAGACTGTATGTATCTCTTTGGGTTATCAAGTATAGATAATAATATTGTTGTGGCACAACAGATTTCCTTAGTTCAGTGCCTTATACATCCACATTTCTCATTCTATCAATTCAATTATATAGTGTAAATAGATTTGAATTTCTTAAACTATAATATATTATTGCTTTTCGTACCCTTTTGGGTTTTTGCTTTGCCAACGCCATGTATCTTCACACATTTCCCTGATTCCACGTTTTGCTTTCCACCCGAGTGCTTTGGTGGCAAGTGATGCATCAGCATAGCTCGTAGCAACATCACCTGGTCTACGTGGAACAAGTTCATGATTGATTGTTTGCCCAGAAGCAACTTCGAATGCCTTCACTAACTCTAGTACTGAACAACCGACTCCTGTCCCTAAGTTATAAGCAAAGAAGCCCGATTCTTTATCATTTTTCAGCTTATCCAACGCTTTAACGTGACCCTCGGCCAGATCAACGATATGAATATAATCACGAACACCGGTACCATCTTTAGTTGGAAAATCTGTTCCATATACTTTAAGGACTGGACGACGGCCGACAGCTACCTGAGCAATGTACGGCATGAGGTTATTTGGTTCTCCATTTGGATCTTCACCGATATTTCCGCTTGGATGAGCACCAACTGGATTAAAATAACGAAGTGAAACCACAGCCCATCGCTTGAAAGAGTAATAAAATGATTAAAAAATAATTAAATAAATTCATATGCTTTTGAAAATTACTACTCCTTGGCAGGGAACATCCACCGTTTTGTTTGAGTATTTTATATTTCCTATTTCCACTGAAAAGTAAGTATCCGAAATGATTAGATTGCATAGAAGAAAGAAGTGAAGCTCGATGATAGATTCAATACATGATGGAGGAAACCGTTACAAAACCAATTCACCATTCCAAGCAAACGGATGCACTCCTGAGGAACTAACAAATCTCAAAATGTGTATTATGTCTTCATCTTAAACTCTCCAGTTAATGTTTTTCCACTGATACCCAAGCAAATTAGAATTTTAATATACAAACGTACTATTTAACAAATAGTTTTCAGTATTAATACAATTCAATAAGGACTTCAACGCATTTTGTTAGCTGACTATCTCAAACGCACGAAGTGTTTATATTGCATTCAAAACTACGATTATTTAACCATACATATACTTACGTTGTCGGAAGTACATAGATCTTTAAGAATCTCCTCAGTGAAATATTTAGTCTTTCCATAAGGACTAGTACAATATCCAGTAGGATGTTCTTCAGTAATAGGTAAGAATTGTGGTTCTCCATATACAGTTGCACTTGAACTGTAAACAAATTTAAACACCTCATTCTCCGCCATGGCCTCCAATAGCATGTTGGTCCCCGTCATATTATTTTGATAATACTGTAAAGGGTAGCGACACGATTCTCCTACAGCTTTTAGAGCAGCAAAATGAGCAACCATGTCGATTTTATGCTGAAATCGTAAAAGACACGTTCACTAAAATAATGCTTGTACATATATTGCGAAATATGGTGAAGAAGCAACAACAAAAACAAATTGACCTCTATCTTCTGTGTGATCATCACTTTGTATGACGAGCTTAACAGACACTCATCATCTGTGTAAATTAATTTCACATAAGTGCTTTTCAAAGTGAGTCAAGAATACATATACATTTTTTAACTGTTCAAACATACTCAACGATCCCAGTATTGTGTGCAGGTTATCGGATGGAATATTTCCGTTCATACAGATAAGCAAACTGAATACTGTATACGCAATCACATTTAGATTTTTTAAATGTAACATGTTTATGTTTCATTGTACCTTTTTAAAAACTGCCTTCAAGCTATCCCGGTCTGTGATGTCAACTCGATAGAATGTCAGCTTCTTCCCAGTTATATTCTGAACCCTAACCAGAGCCTCTGGTACAGAATCTTCGCTTTCGCTGTAAGCATTACACATATTATCGATACATATTACATTGTAGTTGGCATTGAGCATCTCCAAAGCGGTATGAGATCCAATGTATCCCGCCCCTCCTGTGACCAAAACCGTAGGCGCCATAATCAAACCTATAAATATTGTGGTTTTTTTTTGACTTAGTCATAGAATAATCGATAGTAATTTATATTCACATGTGTATACATATTATATATTAACCATTATATATATGTTAACTAATATATATGTATATATAGATATATATTAACATATTACTCACTTTTTTAACAAATATTTTTTGTAAGAATTCAATTTGTATAACCAATCGCCAATAGAACTTGTCCTCTACTGACCTGTTATCATACACGTTGCCTGAGCCCCGTTCTAGTCACGTAAAAATTTACTATAATAACTTGTACATATAGTTGATTGATATCCACAAGTGTATGAGCTACTTTTGTTATCGCAGGCCGTACTGAATCACATTTTAATTGAGTGAGTACAATTTATATCATATTAAGTTATCACTCTTTTCGTAGTCATAATTCGTCAGCACATTCGTTTTAATCAACTTCTCAACGTATTCGGCTTTTTCTTTCCTGAACTGTGTATAAGTAAAGTTACAAAATGTAAACAAAACCGCCGTACTGAGACTTTTTGATGACGTTCCCCAAAAATGTCATAAGCACCCTTTATCAACATAAGCGGCATCTATTGACGTTCATGTGCAAATGCTCTGCTGAAGTGCTGCCGAATCTTTTTCATACGCGCACAAAATTTATTTGTAATTAATTTTAAATTACATATTAAGCTCGATAATTGTTGAAATCGGTTTATTTAAATATTATTATTAACGGCGTTCACACTCTTTGTTCACACACAATTTGTCGATACGATTTGCTTGACAACCGTGCTTGATGGACTAAATCCTCAATGTGAACGCTCGTTACTACAATTTGGCAAACTTTTTTTTTGTATTCTTCACTTTTTACTTGTGAATTCTTTCCAAAATTTTATGCTGTGAAAAACAGCCATTTTTTGTTCCAAACATTTTAATTCTTCCGCGAGCAACCTCAGCTCTAAGTTTTTTAGAAATGAAATTTTCTTCAGTTTGGGCAGACACCCGTTCACACGATCAGATATGTCTGTACAACCACCGAAATATCAAAATTATATGACAACATTCAACATGGCCTTCAACCGTCGTTTCTTGCGTTCACACGATCAAATCTAAGTATGTCAGACCATGTCTGTCCGGCATGTTTGATCGGTTGAACGACCCTAATAGCTTGCAGCAAGTTGGAAACAATTCAAAATGATCTGTCTAGCGCGGTTCACACTACATGTGGTACGACCCGGTCGAACGACCAAAAAAAGCTCTGCGTTCATATTGTACTACGGGGTTGACAGACTTCATTTGTGAGGGTAGTTTAGTGACATCAACATGGGCCGCTTTTACACACGCTAACTTTGTCTGCAACCCTCCAATCTTGTTGGCAAGGGAGGTGAAACGTGTAAAGGGTAGCCCGACGTGCATATAGACGTTAGTGAGACGATATTGCATCAACAAGAATTGTATTTTCTCGTTTTATATAGGTGTCGGTGTGGGGGAGGTAGTTCCATTTAACATTTTTATTTTTTCGTTATTAAATTTTCGTTTGGTTCTTTTAGTAGGTTTACAGATGCAAATATACTTCGTATCATATTCATTTGTTTGCTAATACCCCAATTTGTCATATATTTTCATCGGGGCACTACTACGATTCCCGGGGAGCAAAGATTTGAAAACGCCATTAATTAAAGCTCGACGGATTAAGCACAAGATGTAATGACCAACAAATTCACCTATCACTTAGTTTAGGAGATATCGAGGTTTTAATATTAGTTTCTCCTATGGAAATCCCATTAAAATAAACAAATATTTGGTTTCCGTGCACAAAGAGTGTGACATACTTGTATTTCCAAACACAAAAACACATGTGTTAAAGGATAGGAAGCGGACACATTTAGCAGGAATTACAACTGAGTGCATAATATCGTGAGTAAAAAGTTGCATGTGTAAAAGCAGCTATGGCGCTCGATTTTATGAGAGTGTTGATTATTGACGAAATATTAGAAACGAAGAAATGAAAAGAAAAACATAGTAAAAACCGATAGCATTCACGACTACTATTACTACTACTACTAATGGTATACCATCTACGTCTAAACCCACCCATTTCATTCAAGTGATCAACTTTCAAAGTGTATCCAACTTCACCCCAAGCAAAAAATAACGTAAAGCAACTAACTTCGCACTAGCAAGTGTCATGGTCTTTCCTTTTTCTCAAAATAACTGGCTACGGTAGGTTCTGTCCGGGTTTCCTCTATTCATTTTAAACAAATTTTCATGATTAAATCTCATATGAAGAATAAATAAATTTCCAAACATACGTTTATTATATCGATGTATTTAAAAAAGTGATTATATTCGCGAAATGTATATGATTCATAAAGATTTTTTCGGATCAAACTTGACGGCGATGACTTGTGCGGCATCATTAACAATTTGTAATTATGTGCATTTCAGATGATTGGAACAAAAATTATCAAGCCTGGTGGCGCTGAGCCCGATGATTTTGAAAAGTCTATTGCTCAAGCTCTTTTGGAGCTTGAAATGAATTCAGAACTGAAGCCTCAATTGAGAGATCTTCACATTACTCGTGCCAGGGAAATTGAGTTCAATAACAAAAAAGTAAATATTTCATTCATAGTTGTAACAAACTCTTCAGTAATATATTGTATTTCTTTCAGGCTGTTATCATCTATGTCCCTATTCCAAAGCAAAAGGCTTTCCAGAAGATCCAAATACGCCTAGTGCGTGAAATGGAGAAGAAGTTTTCCGGCAAACATGTCGTGTTTATTGGAGAACGAAAAATCTTACCTAAGCCAACAAGGAAGTCAAGGAATCCATTGAAACAGAAGAGACCACGATCCCGTACCCTTACTTCAGTGTACGACGCCATTCTAGAAGATTTGGTGTTTCCCGCCGAGATCGTTGGCAAGCGCATCCGCGTCAAGCTTGACGGTACGCAGCTGATTAAGGTGCATTTAGATAAGAACCAACAGACCACAATTGAACACAAAGTAAGTTTTAACTTTTATATGGTCTTAATTGAATTGAAATAAATTTCATTGTCTCTGTGTTGTTTGCCAGTTAGAAACTCGCTGGTAAGCGTCAAAAGAGACAAACATTAAACTCTTGTGGTGTCTCGTTATTGTTTTTCATGATTATCGATAAAGGAAAACATACTCCATACACCACGAACAGAAAACCTATAAAGCTGTTAACTATTCTATGCATAGTTGTATATATTGCGAACCCTAATGTTATTGTTTTGTTTGTCAGTGGTAAATGTATATTTGTCAAAAAGGACACATTAATCATTTTAGACGCAAGAAACAATGTCTAGTTTTCCTAAAGATATTTGTTTTATAAATTTAAATACACGTCATCAGTGACTCATAAATATACACTTAATTGCCCCCCTTTTATGTATACAAATTAGTAAAAGGGTCTTCCATTGAAAAGTGTAGAGCAACATCTCGCGCCGGTAAAGTTCTCTCTTCTATGAGTGTAATTTATATTCTATATCGTGAGGTACAAATGCAACCTATGTATGTATATTGAATTTGAATAGTCTGTGTTATTCTCAGGTAGAATTTAAAAAGTTCGAGATCTTCAAAATTGCCTGGCACTAACAACTGAACATTCATATAAGTGTTAATTTACTCAATAAGTTAACATTAATTTTAAACTATAGTTTTTAAACAATATAACAACTATACCTAGAGCTTCGTATGAATCGTCTGGTTGCTTTACGGTCATTTAATACTGCAATATTTTCTGTCCGATAATCCAGACGAATATAAAGCTTTTAATGTTTTATTGAGAATTCACAGTACTAATGTAAATTTCAAAACCAGTAAAGTACATTCATTACAATTCACATAACACTATTTCTGTTCAAATGGAATCCATTGCAATTCATGTTTTATTTCATTTCAGGTTGACACCTTTACATCAGTGTACAAGAAATTGACTGGACGAGATGTTACCTTCGAGTTCCCAGACAACTACTTGTAAACTTTTGAAGCGTTATATGAGTTCTAACGTCTAATTTAGAAGAGGAATAAAAAAGTTTTTACATAACACCTTTCTCTTGTTTCATTCGAATGCATGTTTGTTTTCGAATTAGTGTAATTTTGAACATTTTTCTTTTGAATATTCTTGTCTTAACATAATGCACACTTCCATGTCGTCATAACCATGGACATGGGAGTGCTAAAAGGACATATAGTATAACTAGTATCGTTTCTTTGGAGGTTAGACTTTATTCTCATCTTTAAAAATGCTGATAGTACATTGCAAATATTAAATACGTTCGTCCATGCATACTTGAATGATCTTGTTTGTAGGCATTCAAGTGCTAAATGGACACACATCAAAATTATCATTTCGATATGAAATAGGGTTAAAATCTCGAAATTCAGCACAATAATGATAACATTGATTTTCGTTATCGTGTTAATCAATTTCGTCCGTTGCACACTTGGATGGTGTTTTTATCTTGGCCTTCAAGTGCTAACTGGACGTAGATAAAGCATGTCATTTTATCATGAACAAGAGTAAAAATGTCTCAGTTCGTGCTATCGTGAATACACACCTTAAACACAATTGATTAAATTTCAAATCACTGCCATCGTCTCTGTGTTGTTTGCTAGTTAGAAACTCGCTGGTGACCGTCAAAAGAGACAGACATTAAAGTCTTGAGGTGTCTCGTTATTGCTTTCCATGATAATCGATAAGGGGAAACTTTCTGTACACCACGAACAGAAAAATTAAAGAATTATTAGCAATGTCCTTGTGTTTATTTTCGTAAACGTGTTTGTATATTTCTTTCGAATGCATATTTGTTTTCGAATTAGTTCGAGTGTAATTTTGAACATTTTTCTTTTGAATATTCTTGTCCTAACATAATGCACACTTCCATGTCGTCATAACCATGGACATGGGAGTGCTAAAAGGACATATAGTATAACTAGTATCGTTTATTTGGGGGTTAGACTTTATTCTCATCTTTAAAAATGCTGATAGTACATTGCACATATTAAATACGTTCGTCCATGCATACTTGAATGATCTTGTTTGTAGGCATTCAAGTGCTAAATGGACAAACATCAAAATTATCATTTCGATATGAAATAGGGTTAAAATCTCGAAATTCAGCACAATAATGATAACATTGATTTTCGTTATCGTGTTAATCAATTTCGTCCGTTGCACACTTGGATGGTGTTTTTATCTTGGCCTTCAAGTGCTAACTGGACGTAGATAAAGCATGTCATTTTATCATGAACAAGAGTAAAAATGTCTCAGTTCGTGCTAGCGTGAATACAAACCTTAAACACACTTGATTAAATTTCAAATCACTGCCATTGTCTCTGTGTTGTTTGCTAGTTAGAAATTCGCTGGTGATCGTCAAAAGAGACAGACATTATAATCGTGAGGTGTCTCGTTATTGTTTGCCGTGATAATCGATACGGGGAAACATATTCCATACACCGCGAACAGAAAGATTAAAGAATTATTAGCAATGTCCTTGTGTTGTTTATCAGCCGTTTGTATGTAAGCTGACGATTGTCAAAAAGGGCATATATAAAAAATATAGAATTCATGTGGATTGAAAAAAGTTCGAATAAGAGTTGGAATATCTTAGTTCGTGGAAGCGTGAGTACATTAAAAGATAGTAAACTACTTTTGTCCCCATCAGTTAGTATATTTCTATGTCGTATAAGGCACTGAAATAAGTGAACGGACATATACCAACAGAAGTATTTTAATGGCAAAATCCTTGATTTTAGGGGTTTGGCTTTGAGGTGCTACTACAAGTATACGTAAGGTTCTAAGAATTGAATGAATGATTCAATTCACTAGACAAACGTGTTGTCATTCGTTTTATGAAATAAAAGAATTTAGTAAATAAACATGGGCATTTTTACTTGTGTATACAGTTCGTCTTTCTTTTGTCACTGGGTGATGGCTTTTTACCAGAAATCATGTGCACCGAGATAGTCGTCTTTCCAGTGGAAAACCCCTTGCCCATCGCGTTTCACCACGATTTTGTTCTAAACGCACGCATACTACTTTATTTTCCGTATTGATAATGTGATATGTTTTTATTGAATCTGATAATTTTCAAACTTAACGTCGTTTTTCTATAGAATTTTACAGTCCCAAGTGAACATACATTTTCTTCTAATATTTCCCTCCATTTTTGGTGGTGAATATTTTACACAGAAATTTGAATCCGATAAGAACGGATGTCCAAATGATAAGGGCATTTGCGATATATACAGAAGTTGTGAATGTTTTTATTAATTTCTAAAAAAGGACTAATTAAATAAAGGATTTATGCGGCCATGCAGTACAATTATCTTCAGAAATAATGTTATTAAAGGGAAATCATCTACATCCAGATGTCCAACCCGGGTTTGAGTGTTTACTAAAACACAATCGTGTCCATCTCGGATTTTGCTCTAAAGTCACGCACACTACTGACAGCTTTTTTTTATTTTCACAGACAGGGCTTGTGAATACGAGTTATTTAAGAACAACATGGAGCTGCTCTAAGGCCTTACGAAGTGTGCGTGAAAATGAAGTAGTATGGGTGCGTTTAGAGCAACATCAGTAATATCAAGCAAATCAAATCCACCTCGATAAATTTAGGTGGGGGTAATCAGCTGTTCGCTTAGGTCACACGTATTCACAAACCCCTGTCTGTGAAATGTTATAAAAAACGCTGTCAAATGAAATCTAGGGGGAAGAGACGAGGAAGTTGGCTATCTCTCTAATACTTCATCTCTGTTCTGAACTCTACATTTAGCTAACTGTACGTCCATATGTACTTACATAACCATATGTTTGGGTTTGACACATGGTGTAAATTGCATGTATCAGCTGTTCTTGAAAACTTGTGGGAGCCAGTATAAATATACTTGTTGGATGATTATTAAATTCTGTGCATAGCAAAAACATGCCTCACCCATCTAAACAACAAATATTACGTCTCTACAAACACTTGATAAGGTACGGGAATCAATTGCAATTTACGGACAAATATTATTTTCACGAAAGAATCCGAGACGAATTTCGCTCGAATAGAAATCTTGTTAAAACAGACGATATTTTATTTTCTTTCAAGGCAAGTATTAGTATGTAAGCCAAGAAAGGATGTGGTAATTAATCGAAGTAAATTTACAGCGAGGTGAAACACTACTCAAGAATGGCCGCATTGTGTAGGACGGGTTCTATAAACATTTTTCTTCATAACATCATAACAAGATCTAGTAATATTCTCGCTCTTCGGTACAAAATAACATTCGACTATTCCCGCTACCCAAAATTGAATGAAACAGAATTAGAGGAAACGTTTGTACGCGGAAGCGGGCCTGGTGGTCAAGCAGTAAACAAGACATCTAATTGTGTTGTGCTCCGTCATATACCAACAAATATAATAGTAAAGTGTCATACTCATCGGATTGCCTCACGTAACAGAGAAGAAGCACGGAGAATCCTTCTGGATAAGCTGGACATTTTTTACAATGGCGAATTCTCAATACTTTCGCAACAAAAGGCTGCTAGTGCAAAGAAATCTGCTGAAAAAACCCGAAGGCAGAAAAAATTGGCCGAACTAAAAGGAAAGTGGAAAGAAAACGAACAAGAAAATGAAACAAGCAAATAAATACAACTTAATTTTATTGATTGATATATGATCTTTCTACCATGATTTAAAATCACCAAATTGAGTGCTTGATTGTTTTCGTTTCTTTGCTGGTAGGTCTGAGAATGCGGATGACGACGTTGAAGTATTCATCACCCCCCCTTTTATGCCGTTCAAGTCCAAATATTTTCCCACGCCTTCTCTAAATACCTTAAGTTTTTGATTCATTCGTTCTTTTTTAGTGAATTCTACAACAGATTGAACTTTTTTGGCTGCTTCATCAGCTCGTTCTCGAACCAATTCTTCTTCTGCTTCTTGAAAGGGGTCCACGAATACCTGAGCTTTTTGAATGCATATATCTTCTATTGGGCGATCTTTGTTATCTACTTCAATCTTTTCCATTTCATTAAGTGTGTCTATTCCACCCACCAATTTACCGAATATGGTATGTTTGCCATCCAGATGACGACAGGACCTGTATGTAATGAAGCTGAGAGAAAGATCAATCAGTTTCTAAATCAGTTCTCTAAATTAATTAAATTGATTTTTTACAATTGAGATGAATTTGTATTCGGTCCAGAGTTGGCCATGGATAAAACTCCCCGTCCTGTATGTGACAGATTTGGTCTGAACTCGTCGTCGAATTTTTTGTTCCAAATTGACGAACCACCTTTGCCTGTGTTTGTTGTATCGCCACCTTGTATCTATAAAACAATTGAAAATCAATTTTATGTTCAAGAAATATTTTATTTCACCAAGTAAATATTATGTTACCATGAAATTCCTGATGGATCTGTGAAACTTCGTACCATCATAGTATCCATTTGCGCAGTGTTTTATGAAGTTTTCACTCGCCTTCGGTATCGTATCACAGAATATTTCAAAATTTAATGGACCAAGGTTGGTGGTTATACGCACATACCCTTTCTTCTTTACTCTCTCATACTTAACAGTATCGTCATCAATGATTGCTGCTTCATGATTCGAGACAGGTACCATAGCTGTTGAAGTAAAACTTGCAGCTACCGCACCGGTGGAATAATGAGCGGCATTAAATTTATCCAGAAGTTTCTTCTCTGGCGCTGCAGCCTCTTCAGCGGGGTGATAATCTTTTTCCAGCTGAGCTAGTGTTTCTTTTGTTTCTAAGTTCATTGATTTTATTCTTCCTTTTGATCCTAGAATCTTCTCTGCGATTTCGTCTTCTGTAAGGACACGAAGATTCTTCTTTATGTGATGGAATTTTGATATATCAAATTTCTCCAAATGTTGTGGGTCTTGAATGGTTATCAAATCCTTTCTTTGAAATGGAGAATCATCAACGAGATCCTTCCAATTTTTCGTTTTAATGTTCAATTGTTCTACCGCTTCCGAAGAGAAGACATTGCCAGACGTGGATACGGCTACAATATGCGAGTTTTTTGTGAAAGGCTTAAATAACGCTGGACAGTGATATTCCCCATCTGCATTCTTATGGAATTTCAAAGGCACTAGTGTCTTTGCATCTTGGGGCTTTCCAGTGATTGGATTGACCTTGAACATTTTAAGAAAGTTTACTATTGCCTGTAATTCAAAGACATTTCCATCTCTATCGCTATATGGTATATCAAAGGGTATCATGGTGATGCAACAGTGGTCATAAGGTAGTCTTTTAAATTTGATGTGCTCATTTTCTGCTGACTCGTACTTTTTTCCGCCATACAATTCTGTCCATTCGGTGTATGTTAGATACCTTAAAAATAAAACAAATTATGGACATATGTACACTATCTGTGTCGTTAAAGACAAAGCGAGTTTACATTTTATCCTTTTGATGCTGTCGTTTCCCCATGTTTGTTGCTTGTTCTTGATTCGTTTAAATAGTGGATAAATTTAGTTTCCTAACAATATATGAACAAATGTCAATATCAGAAATTAAATACACCACTTTATGTCTGGCCTATACTTGCTTCTTGTTTTGACAGCAATTATTATGAAACTGACTTTTTCAGTAAACACCAACTTGTAATGTAAATATCTAAAACGGTTGTATTCAGTGTTGAAGAATGGACGGACACGTTGAATCGGCAAGGTAGAGCAACTATTCTACATCAGTATATTTTTGTGAAGTTATGAACTCAATTGCGACCTGAATCTAAATATTTAAAATACTTAATGCTAAAATGTATGCCTTCAAAATGCAATACATCAAATTTGCATACATATGTATATCGCTGCTTCAAAAGTAAACAAAATATGTAACGCGATCCTAATGCATATTGGAATTTGCAGAGAGAAGAAAATAAACCATCCAACGAAAGTGCAGCTTAGCCAACCTCAAAAATAGAAGAATTTCTTATTAACAACCCCTATGGATGTGGTCTTAACATAATGCACACTTCCATGTCGTCATAACCATGGACATGGGAGTGCTAAAAGGACATATAGTATAACTAGTATCGTTTCTTTGGAGGTTAGACTTTATTCTCATCTTTAAAAATGCTGATAGTACATTGCAAATATTAAATACGTTCGTCCATGCATACTTGAATGATCTTGTTTGTAGGCATTCAAGTGCTAAATGGACACACATCAAAATTATCATTTCGATATGAAATAGGGTTAAAATCTCGAAATTCAGCACAATAATGATAACATTGATTTTCGTTATCGTGTTAATCAATTTCGTCCGTTGCACACTTGGATGGTGTTTTTATCTTGGCCTTCAAGTGCTAACTGGACGTAGATAAAGCATGTCATTTTATCATGAACAAGAGTAAAAATGTCTCAGTTCGTGCTATCGTGAATACACACCTTAAACACAATTGATTAAATTTCAAATCACTGCCATCGTCTCTGTGTTGTTTGCTAGTTAGAAACTCGCTGGTGACCGTCAAAAGAGACAGACATTAAAGTCTTGAGGTGTCTCGTTATTGCTTTCCATGATAATCGATAAGGGGAAACTTTCTGTACACCACGAACAGAAAAATTAAAGAATTATTAGCAATGTCCTTGTGTTTATTTTCGTAAACGTGTTTGTATATTTCTTTCGAATGCATATTTGTTTTCGAATTAGTTCGAGTGTAATTTTGAACATTTTTCTTTTGAATATTCTTGTCCTAACATAATGCACACTTCCATGTCGTCATAACCATGGACATGGGAGTGCTAAAAGGACATATAGTATAACTAGTATCGTTTATTTGGGGGTTAGACTTTATTCTCATCTTTAAAAATGCTGATAGTACATTGCACATATTAAATACGTTCGTCCATGCATACTTGAATGATCTTGTTTGTAGGCATTCAAGTGCTAAATGGACAAACATCAAAATTATCATTTCGATATGAAATAGGGTTAAAATCTCGAAATTCAGCACAATAATGATAACATTGATTTTCGTTATCGTGTTAATCAATTTCGTCCGTTGCACACTTGGATGGTGTTTTTATCTTGGCCTTCAAGTGCTAACTGGACGTAGATAAAGCATGTCATTTTATCATGAACAAGAGTAAAAATGTCTCAGTTCGTGCTAGCGTGAATACAAACCTTAAACACACTTGATTAAATTTCAAATCACTGCCATTGTCTCTGTGTTGTTTGCTAGTTAGAAATTCGCTGGTGATCGTCAAAAGAGACAGACATTATAATCGTGAGGTGTCTCGTTATTGTTTGCCGTGATAATCGATACGGGGAAACATATTCCATACACCGCGAACAGAAAGATTAAAGAATTATTAGCAATGTCCTTGTGTTGTTTATCAGCCGTTTGTATGTAAGCTGACGATTGTCAAAAAGGGCATATATAAAAAATATAGAATTCATGTGGATTGAAAAAAGTTCGAATAAGAGTTGGAATATCTTAGTTCGTGGAAGCGTGAGTACATTAAAAGATAGTAAACTACTTTTGTCCCCATCAGTTAGTATATTTCTATGTCGTATAAGGCACTGAAATAAGTGAACGGACATATACCAACAGAAGTATTTTAATGGCAAAATCCTTGATTTTAGGGGTTTGGCTTTGAGGTGCTACTACAAGTATACGTAAGGTTCTAAGAATTGAATGAATGATTCAATTCACTAGACAAACGTGTTGTCATTCGTTTTATGAAATAAAAGAATTTAGTAAATAAACATGGGCATTTTTACTTGTGTATACAGTTCGTCTTTCTTTTGTCACTGGGTGATGGCTTTTTACCAGAAATCATGTGCACCGAGATAGTCGTCTTTCCAGTGGAAAACCCCTTGCCCATCGCGTTTCACCACGATTTTGTTCTAAACGCACGCATACTACTTTATTTTCCGTATTGATAATGTGATATGTTTTTATTGAATCTGATAATTTTCAAACTTAACGTCGTTTTTCTATAGAATTTTACAGTCCCAAGTGAACATACATTTTCTTCTAATATTTCCCTCCATTTTTGGTGGTGAATATTTTACACAGAAATTTGAATCCGATAAGAACGGATGTCCAAATGATAAGGGCATTTGCGATATATACAGAAGTTGTGAATGTTTTTATTAATTTCTAAAAAAGGACTAATTAAATAAAGGATTTATGCGGCCATGCAGTACAATTATCTTCAGAAATAATGTTATTAAAGGGAAATCATCTACATCCAGATGTCCAACCCGGGTTTGAGTGTTTACTAAAACACAATCGTGTCCATCTCGGATTTTGCTCTAAAGTCACGCACACTACTGACAGCTTTTTTTTATTTTCACAGACAGGGCTTGTGAATACGAGTTATTTAAGAACAACATGGAGCTGCTCTAAGGCCTTACGAAGTGTGCGTGAAAATGAAGTAGTATGGGTGCGTTTAGAGCAACATCAGTAATATCAAGCAAATCAAATCCACCTCGATAAATTTAGGTGGGGGTAATCAGCTGTTCGCTTAGGTCACACGTATTCACAAACCCCTGTCTGTGAAATGTTATAAAAAACGCTGTCAAATGAAATCTAGGGGGAAGAGACGAGGAAGTTGGCTATCTCTCTAATACTTCATCTCTGTTCTGAACTCTACATTTAGCTAACTGTACGTCCATATGTACTTACATAACCATATGTTTGGGTTTGACACATGGTGTAAATTGCATGTATCAGCTGTTCTTGAAAACTTGTGGGAGCCAGTATAAATATACTTGTTGGATGATTATTAAATTCTGTGCATAGCAAAAACATGCCTCACCCATCTAAACAACAAATATTACGTCTCTACAAACACTTGATAAGGTACGGGAATCAATTGCAATTTACGGACAAATATTATTTTCACGAAAGAATCCGAGACGAATTTCGCTCGAATAGAAATCTTGTTAAAACAGACGATATTTTATTTTCTTTCAAGGCAAGTATTAGTATGTAAGCCAAGAAAGGATGTGGTAATTAATCGAAGTAAATTTACAGCGAGGTGAAACACTACTCAAGAATGGCCGCATTGTGTAGGACGGGTTCTATAAACATTTTTCTTCATAACATCATAACAAGATCTAGTAATATTCTCGCTCTTCGGTACAAAATAACATTCGACTATTCCCGCTACCCAAAATTGAATGAAACAGAATTAGAGGAAACGTTTGTACGCGGAAGCGGGCCTGGTGGTCAAGCAGTAAACAAGACATCTAATTGTGTTGTGCTCCGTCATATACCAACAAATATAATAGTAAAGTGTCATACTCATCGGATTGCCTCACGTAACAGAGAAGAAGCACGGAGAATCCTTCTGGATAAGCTGGACATTTTTTACAATGGCGAATTCTCAATACTTTCGCAACAAAAGGCTGCTAGTGCAAAGAAATCTGCTGAAAAAACCCGAAGGCAGAAAAAATTGGCCGAACTAAAAGGAAAGTGGAAAGAAAACGAACAAGAAAATGAAACAAGCAAATAAATACAACTTAATTTTATTGATTGATATATGATCTTTCTACCATGATTTAAAATCACCAAATTGAGTGCTTGATTGTTTTCGTTTCTTTGCTGGTAGGTCTGAGAATGCGGATGACGACGTTGAAGTATTCATCACCCCCCCTTTTATGCCGTTCAAGTCCAAATATTTTCCCACGCCTTCTCTAAATACCTTAAGTTTTTGATTCATTCGTTCTTTTTTAGTGAATTCTACAACAGATTGAACTTTTTTGGCTGCTTCATCAGCTCGTTCTCGAACCAATTCTTCTTCTGCTTCTTGAAAGGGGTCCACGAATACCTGAGCTTTTTGAATGCATATATCTTCTATTGGGCGATCTTTGTTATCTACTTCAATCTTTTCCATTTCATTAAGTGTGTCTATTCCACCCACCAATTTACCGAATATGGTATGTTTGCCATCCAGATGACGACAGGACCTGTATGTAATGAAGCTGAGAGAAAGATCAATCAGTTTCTAAATCAGTTCTCTAAATTAATTAAATTGATTTTTTACAATTGAGATGAATTTGTATTCGGTCCAGAGTTGGCCATGGATAAAACTCCCCGTCCTGTATGTGACAGATTTGGTCTGAACTCGTCGTCGAATTTTTTGTTCCAAATTGACGAACCACCTTTGCCTGTGTTTGTTGTATCGCCACCTTGTATCTATAAAACAATTGAAAATCAATTTTATGTTCAAGAAATATTTTATTTCACCAAGTAAATATTATGTTACCATGAAATTCCTGATGGATCTGTGAAACTTCGTACCATCATAGTATCCATTTGCGCAGTGTTTTATGAAGTTTTCACTCGCCTTCGGTATCGTATCACAGAATATTTCAAAATTTAATGGACCAAGGTTGGTGGTTATACGCACATACCCTTTCTTCTTTACTCTCTCATACTTAACAGTATCGTCATCAATGATTGCTGCTTCATGATTCGAGACAGGTACCATAGCTGTTGAAGTAAAACTTGCAGCTACCGCACCGGTGGAATAATGAGCGGCATTAAATTTATCCAGAAGTTTCTTCTCTGGCGCTGCAGCCTCTTCAGCGGGGTGATAATCTTTTTCCAGCTGAGCTAGTGTTTCTTTTGTTTCTAAGTTCATTGATTTTATTCTTCCTTTTGATCCTAGAATCTTCTCTGCGATTTCGTCTTCTGTAAGGACACGAAGATTCTTCTTTATGTGATGGAATTTTGATATATCAAATTTCTCCAAATGTTGTGGGTCTTGAATGGTTATCAAATCCTTTCTTTGAAATGGAGAATCATCAACGAGATCCTTCCAATTTTTCGTTTTAATGTTCAATTGTTCTACCGCTTCCGAAGAGAAGACATTGCCAGACGTGGATACGGCTACAATATGCGAGTTTTTTGTGAAAGGCTTAAATAACGCTGGACAGTGATATTCCCCATCTGCATTCTTATGGAATTTCAAAGGCACTAGTGTCTTTGCATCTTGGGGCTTTCCAGTGATTGGATTGACCTTGAACATTTTAAGAAAGTTTACTATTGCCTGTAATTCAAAGACATTTCCATCTCTATCGCTATATGGTATATCAAAGGGTATCATGGTGATGCAACAGTGGTCATAAGGTAGTCTTTTAAATTTGATGTGCTCATTTTCTGCTGACTCGTACTTTTTTCCGCCATACAATTCTGTCCATTCGGTGTATGTTAGATACCTTAAAAATAAAACAAATTATGGACATATGTACACTATCTGTGTCGTTAAAGACAAAGCGAGTTTACATTTTATCCTTTTGATGCTGTCGTTTCCCCATGTTTGTTGCTTGTTCTTGATTCGTTTAAATAGTGGATAAATTTAGTTTCCTAACAATATATGAACAAATGTCAATATCAGAAATTAAATACACCACTTTATGTCTGGCCTATACTTGCTTCTTGTTTTGACAGCAATTATTATGAAACTGACTTTTTCAGTAAACACCAACTTGTAATGTAAATATCTAAAACGGTTGTATTCAGTGTTGAAGAATGGACGGACACGTTGAATCGGCAAGGTAGAGCAACTATTCTACATCAGTATATTTTTGTGAAGTTATGAACTCAATTGCGACCTGAATCTAAATATTTAAAATACTTAATGCTAAAATGTATGCCTTCAAAATGCAATACATCAAATTTGCATACATATGTATATCGCTGCTTCAAAAGTAAACAAAATATGTAACGCGATCCTAATGCATATTGGAATTTGCAGAGAGAAGAAAATAAACCATCCAACGAAAGTGCAGCTTAGCCAACCTCAAAAATAGAAGAATTTCTTATTAACAACCCCTATGGATGTGGTAGCACAAAAAGCAAAACAGCAGAAAAAGTCGCACTGCAGCCGGTATTTGTGGGCATTACAATTTTTCTCACTAGTCGGAGGCATTATTTAGACGGCAGCCATTTCGATTTGCATTTATTGTTCCGAGGTGGTGAAGGAAGTTTTGGAGTTTTTTTTTCTGTTAATTGAATTAGTGGAAGTAAAGGACGTAACACAGCGCGTTGAAAAGTTTTCGAAAAAAGTTAAGAACTCATATTTAGAAATGTCATCATCATCGGCTTGCTACAAATGCAACCGCCCGGGTCATTATGCCCGCGACTGTAACTCCGGTTTACGTGATACACGCGACATGCGACGTAGTGGAGTTGGTAATCGCGAAAAATGCTATAAATGCAACCAGACCGGACATTATGCTCGTGCATGTCCAGAAGAATCGGAACGCTGCTATCGTTGCAACGGAGTTGGACATATTTCCAAAGACTGCACCCAAATGGATAACCCGACATGTTACAAATGCAACAAACTTGGCCATTGGGCACGCAACTGCCCAGAACAGATACAGGACAATCGCTCTTCAAATTCAAGTTTATCGTGCTACAAATGCAACCGAGCCGGTCATATCTCAAAGTATTGTCCGGATTCGGCAAAAACTTGCTACAGTTGCGGTAAGAGTGGGCATCTGAGACGCGAATGTGACGAGAAGGGTGGAAGGAACTAATTCGTTGGTCTTTTTGGTGGCATGAGTGTTTTACCCGAAGTAGAACTTCGCCTTTATATTATTGTACCCATTTCAAACAAATAACAAAAACAAAAAATAAGAAAACCTAACTAAAAATATCACTGTGATTGTTTTTTAATTGCAAATTAAAAATACTGGAGCTGCTGATAGAAAAAAACGTGTAGTTTCATTTTTGGTTAGTAATCTTTTTTTTTTCTGTAGGTACCTTTTCAATTTACTTTCTCGTGGTACATTGTGTGTATATACATATTGCGAAGTAATTTTTCTGTGGATACATCTTTTACTCTGCAGCGCATTTCCCATAAGGAGACAAAAGAAATAGCCTCATTTCTATCCTTTGCAAGTACAGTCATCACAGTGCTACGCTATGTCACTTTAAGATTGGTTGTTGCCCGATACACTAAGAGATATTTTTAATGTTCTTCAAACGTATGTGAATAGAAATTAACGTACTGTGACATTCCTGATTTGATCTTGAAAATAAGTTCTGTGGTGGTATTCAGATAAAACAAAAAAGTTATTTCGTTTTCTTTAAGTGATTTTTTTCTTTTCATTCGCAGGATCCTCAGATTGTATTACATTCCTTCACACAACAATGGTCCGGCATCAACCTTTTCAACTTCAATATAGACACTCTCTACACAGAGAGGGTATCGAACACTCGATTGATGTACCTTAATTACATACATACACTTATGTGAAAATTATAATATATGGGGTAATGAAATATACCGGCATGATGAAATGCTTGCAAGCAAGTACACGGATAACGGCTGGGGTTATCAAGCGATACAAATCCAAAAATGTATGTTATGAGTCTCACCATTGACATATCAAATTACAACGTATTCAAAGACAATCGTTTTCTGCTTTAGCGAGAAACAATCACCACAGAATTTTATTAACAAGACCACCCAATGGTTTGCCCCATCCTTATAGAGATAAAACTTGATATAGATCCATCAAATACTATTGGGATTTTTTGTATAGAGTATGTGGGCGAAACTTTACTAGAATATTAACTCTGTTTTATAAATAAAAATACGATTGAAACAAAATAATAAACATTTTTCCATATCAGCAGTAACATATATATATTTAGTAGGTACACGCGTTTACGAAGCCAGTGTTTACATATGCAAAAAAAAATTTTTAGGAGAAATCTTGTCTGAAACTCCACAGGCTACCTTCGTTTCGTTCTCAAATATGCTCTGAATCGATGTCTTGAACATATGACATCATAGACTATACTTCACAGGATCATTTCTGTAGCCAGTCTTCATTCACTTTCGAAGAAATTCGTATAACAGACTTCAATTAAATAATTTTCTACACTGAACAAGACTTATATTTATTCGCATTATATTTTTTTATTAAACATATGTATGTATTCTCAAAACAAAATATTTTCATAAAAAAAATCTGCTCATGTATCGAAATAAGCCTTATGTGTGCGTTTCATATAAAACATCTCAGTATATACTAAATAACATATACTTTCGAATAACCTTATAATGTACTCTTTAATCTTTACGGGTATGATATGGCGTGCAGAATTTATCGTTTATAAGTTAAGAAAGGTACTTTGTAATAAAATTAGTTTTAAATTAAATAAGTTAAGGTTATTGTGCATGCTTATATAGCATGAGTATCGTTAATCATGGGCTCTGGTTTTGCTATATTTTTCTATTTAAAAAATAATATTACATTTTTACATAAATAATTAACTGAAGATCTTCAACAGTTAAAATTCATCCTGAATCCGAGATTAATGAAACAGAGAGTTCTTTTGGCACTAAACTAAACACTTGCCGCAAACTGATTTTACTATTAACATTATTTTCGTATAAATTCGAGCGATCTTCATTAATATCATGTTCGTCGTCGCTACTACATACTACTATAGTATCTGATATGGTGTTTTTTAAATGATAAGATGACCTTATTTCATTGTAAGAAATAACTTCCGATATTGCAGTATTAAAATTAATAAGTATATCGTCATCAGCAACATCCCGCATTCGTTTTTGAGTATTTGTCGGAATCGCTATTGATGGCTGATATGCGTCTGACGTACACTGCACGTCTCTAGACAGAGTAGTTCCAATTCGACGTAACATCGAGACAACTTTGCCATCGATTAGAGTTCTTTGGTTTCGCCGAGGCAGATAAGGCAAAGTGACTGGAGGTAATTTTTCTACAAACTTTCGATTAGAAGTTCGATAGACTAAACTGCACGAATTGTCTTTACTAACCAACTCAGATTTTGATGACTGATTTTCTTCATTGTTGAAATGTGTCTTTAACTTAATATCAGGAGAGGTTATGGTTTCGCAACAATTTTTGCATTTGGCGTCAGGTGGTGAGGTCGAAGAAACCCTAAGTGATTTTCGTAACACTCTGTGTTTAGAGAGGAGCTTCCGCTGGTTTATTCTCTTCCGTTGCAAGCTAAATGATCCAAGTTTGGAATGACAACATTTGTCAAGATTTTCGTTTATTGCACATGAATCATCCTTCGTCAGTTGATTTGGCAGTTCTCTAATGCGAGGTCTTACGTGTGCGATTGGCTTGGAGTGTTGAACTATATTCAGCTTTGCATCTAAGGTGGAACTCGTTTCTGGTTTAGTATTATTCACATTTGATAAGTGAAAAGTGCTTGATGATTTGTCAGCATTGTTACTATTTAGTGCTTGTAATGAATGCCAATTTATAAGCCAATTGTTGCAGCTGTAGCAGAGGTATTTATCATCGTTCAAAGGCTGGAAAAAAAACAAATACAAATTATAAATATATATCAATTTATATTATTATATATGAATTCTAATGCAATATTATGTTGTCTTCAATCTCTAATGACACGCGTCATTAAATTTAGTTAACAGATTTGATGTAGATAATTTTGAATTAAAAACAATCTACATATGTATACATATATCTCCCCCTACATCAACCATTGGAGCACGCATGCAATTATTAAAAAGAAAAAATAATGAACCAATGTAACCACCTGCCTACTTGAGGCTTTGTCAGCTGGCGCTCGTAATAACATGGTTCCTTCTTATAAAGGACAACGCACACCAGTAACTTATCGAATATGATGAAAAAAATATACCACGGAGTATTAACATTAATTACCATTGAATTTTACCGGTAAGGGTTCTGTGAATGCGCCGAGTGTTGTTAGCAGCATACTACTATCTTCGCGTATGCCGCCGCAGCAGATGTTTTACTATAAGTGATGAATTTGGTCAGGATTTCAAAATGAGTTGCACTGTTTAAGGTGCAATAATTCCAGTTTTGGATATAATGGAGTAGACTTATTATTGTGTCGGGATGAAGATCACAACTGTTCTTTTTTATTTTATTTTTGAATGGAACCAGGTGCAACACCCAGTTTTTGTGATAGTAGTGGGAAAAATGAAAACATCTGCTGTGTTCGTTTTGTTTTTGTTGAAGTTTTACAACTGCTGTATAGTAAGTAATTCGAAATTCAAGAAATATGTATGTATGTTCTTTTAGGCAGCTGTCAAAGGTGTTTGTTTTTTTTCTCTACAAATTCATCCTTTTATTTATTGAGGATAGACGTATGATAATTTGAAGTTGATAGGTGAATGACCATTTACTCAAATGTCTAAATAAATATGGAACTTCCTTTTCATCGATTGATATCAAATTTCATGTGCAAGTGTTCTCAGTTCTCACAGGGATCAAATGTTTTCTGGGTTACTAAGGTCTTTACAGTAACCATATATACTTCCTGGTTATTTATTTGAAAAAAAGTGTCTCAGGCTGTCTGTGTAGTTTTTCTCTAGATTTCTGTGAAGTGTTAAGAGAAGTTTGGTAAACAGACAAGACAAGAATTATTTTTGATCTGAATACGCATCGAATATTGATTTTTCCTAGAACTAATGTCACCAGGTCAAATCTCGACTTACTCTCTGAACTAATTTACAAAGGAATATTTTCTCATTCTTACCTGAAATTTAAATCTCGCTTGAATCAGCTGGATGATGTTCGGCCCACTACGGGGCTCATAGATGTTTATAGTTTGACTAGTGTGACATCCACAAATAATACATGTCCTTTTGTTATAATTCGTTGAGATGTCTGACATTATGTTTGCTTTATATGATGAGACTGCGCCTGCTTTAGTTACAAGTATTATATTCCTTTCTTTTTTTCGGTGAGAACAATTATTGTTTTCAACTGTTTTTAACAAAAATTAACACTCAACTTTTTGCGAATATTCACAACAAATGGGAAACACCATCAAAACACCGTTCAACTACACAAATAAATCTAAAAAAAATAATAACTGACCCAACCCGAAACAACCTTACTGAGTATTCGACACGGAATGATTGTGCGGCGGCACGACGTTCACGGACAGCCTGTTCCTCCTTTCGATTTCGTCCTGTAAAAAAAAATTGTGTAATGCGTATGTGTGCGCGCTATAAGCGTCGACCTTTTGCTTTGCGCTTTACTAAATCGTACATGTGCACACTGCACAGTATCACATGACCATGTCGGACTTGATTGTGTATCCTTTTATTTGAAGCACATTTTGAAATTTATCTGGTAAGGGATTGGAAATGGTGTTTGATTCACAAGTAATATGTAATCTTACAAGAAAGTCACTGAAAGCAACTTGTGTATTTACTACACTTCACCTTGCATGAAAGCCGTATGTCTAGCAGCATATCTCAAAGCTGTAACATTATTTCGGAGTGTTTTAAAATGCACCACTCTCGCACACCTATGTCTGTTACTTTTACGTTGCGTAGTAATCAATAGTAGGGTCCCAATTTCATTCAACAAAACAAAATTGAAAACACACACCAAAGAAAAGGGACAGATGGTCTAGTGGTACCAGGCAGCACGTAAACGTGGTGTTATCGGACTCTTCTGGTGTGTTTTTATTCGGCTTTCATACGCACTTCCTCCTTACGCTGCTGTCGTGTATGTGTAGAAGCTGGTCGATTTGAAAACGAGGCTCATATACGCGTTTGAATGTTGAATTTGCCAAAAACTCCATTGACCTGCGAACCTAACCGCAAGCCGGATATATAACGGCGACTGTAGAAGTTAATATTGTCAATACTTCCGGTGGGATTGTGTGTATTAAGCCACAATTTTGAGTATGTCCAGTTATAAAATAAATATTTAAAAAATCATCGTGACGATTGTCCTTTCCAGATACCAAATGAATAATTTGCTGTTGCTAATTCTGTCCGGTTGTTCACTCGTGTTGCTTTTTCTCTGCCTTTCACGACTCTCCAATCTTCGTTAAATGTATCCGCATGGTTCGTGTACGTGATATCCGCACAACCACTTCGCCGACGTTTTGAGAACAGAAGAGAAATAAAATAAAGCAGTTTGACAAGTCCTTCTGTGTTTGATGGTGTAACCCCTAAGCCAGACAGCTATTTCAAAGATACACGAACCAAGCAATGTTTGCGCGATTTAAGCGATTTAAAAATTTATTGTGAAAAAAAAAATATTTTTTTACAATTTGAAATTACAACTAAGCTTAAAACTAAGGGTTAGGGTGTTGGCTCAACAATAGGGGCTCAACTGATATACATTGTTTAATTCAACATTTGGTTTTACAATATCGGTTTAGTGTTTATTTTTTATATCGGACAATGTCCAGTGCTTACATCGGGTTCTTCAAATCCGTGTGTCCATGTTGGTCCTTTTGGGATGGGGTGGTGGTGTGGTAGACGATTTATGATGAATGCTAACGCTGCTTTGGTAGAAGCCATGCAGCTTGTTGTTAGATGTCGCTGGGAAGTTCTGCTCGCCGGGGGATGGTGTTTCTCAGGTTCCTGATTGCCACGTTAGGATGATTGTTGATGTTTAGAAGCTGCTTTCTGAACAGTGTCACCATGTACTGCTGTAAGAGGATGATGCGTGCCTCGTCGTAAAGCTTCCTGTTGGTGTGGTGCTTTCGTCGTTCCTTGTATAAGGTGAGACTTGTTCATACGGCCGTATTAGCTGCTTGTAAAGAAGCAGCTTTGGATAGATAGAATTTATAGATGGAATGGAAGCCTAAGTTGGCCTTCTTATAGGTTGGTTTCGAGTGGCTGTTGAACTTCAGCTTCTTATTGGTGTAGTAGCCAAATTTTGTCGCTGTCTGGATTGCGACCCTTAGCCTGGCGAAGAGTGGTGACTTCGAGCTGGCATAAGTCAGTGAGTCATCTGCGAATAGACAACAGCTTACTGTGTTGGTTGGAGACGGTTGGTCTGCCGTGAAGATGTTGTAGAGCATTGGGTTATTTGCTGCTATTGCGCGAAGGTGGAAGAGATTTGTCCTAGATCTCTCTAAGGCAGTTTCTTTAGGAATCTGAGAATGAGAGCTGGTTCTAGTGATTTAAATTCTTCTGATATTAGGTGTTTGCCCAGATATCTTTGTCTTTTGTGGGCTAGTGCCGCACAAAATTCCAGTATATGTTCCGGAATTTCATTAGATTCTTCACAGAATCTGCAGAGACCTTCTTCCGCTACTCCTAGTTTCCTTAAGTGCTCCCTGAGTTAACAGTGCCCTGTTAGGATACGAAAGTTGTTTTTGCTCATTCTGATACATGCTGCAAACCTCTTGCGGTTATGTTGACCCAAGAGTTTCTTGGCCTGCTTCCTAACATGAGCGTTGTTCCATGTATCTGGCCGGTTCCTCCTTTCTAGTTCCCTGTACTCTTCCCTGAGGACGTGAACTCCTACAACGCAGAATGGTTCGGGGCCTATAAAATATTTTGATGCTCCTTTCCTAGCCAGGGAGTCGGACATTTCATTACCTTCTAACCCTGTATGTCCAGGTATTCAACAGAGTTTTACTGTAGACATTTCGACACAAGCCTGGATTTGATAATATAGGTGCCAGGATAGCGGCATGACTGTCCGACGTTATTGATTTGTCACAGATGGTATAGTTCCTGTCAAGATTGATCTGAGAGCATCTGTCTATGGCATAGACTTCAGCTTGAAAGACACTGATGAATTGCTTATGGGTTCTTAGTACTTTGTCCGGGGTCAAAGTATAAATACTCCTGCCATCAGTTCTTGATCCATACTTATACTATTACCCTGTAACACAGACCATGTTATTGCACCGTATGTGATTGTTCGGCTAACAATAGCTATGTACATCCATCTTAGGATACTTGGACTGCAACCCAGGATTTGCCTACTAAGCTTCTACAAATCATTAAAGCACTCCAGATGAGTTTGCTGTCTAAGATGACTCCTAGATATTTTACCTCTTTTACTGGAGTCGTTCCAGTTTGCGTTTTCTTGTGAAAGGTGGTACTACGGTGGTTTTTGCCGGATTTAAATTTAGCCCAGCTGACAGGCACCAATCTTTAGTAATTTTTAGTCCTCATTCGATGATATCACACAGGGTCCCCTCCATCCTGCCTCTGGCTATGACTACTATATCAGATTGGATAATTTTTTGCTCCCCCATGGTAATCTTTTTCCCTTAAAGTCACTGCTTATTATATATTACATGTTCTAACTCTAGAAAGTGGGCCGGAGCTCTTTTGGTATTAATGTGCTCCAGTTTGGTTTCTAGCTGCAATTCATAGATATCCCAGTTTGTTTTCCTAAGATTTCTTGTTAGTTTTACCTGCTAATCTGGAGTTGTCCAAGTCGAACCTTATTATTCTGTGGTCAGTCATAGAGGTTATTAAGACATTGACTGACCATAGGGAGGTCGAATACCTCCTGCCAAACACTCGTAACATATGTAGGAGTGTCCCCGACATTGAAAATTGCAAGTGACGAGCTCAAAATGAATTGCAGCAAGTACTCACCCCTTTTGTTTGTGTCGGTGTTCACCCAGATGGTGTTGTGGGCTTTGACGTCGCATCCAATTAAAATTGGTATTTGTAGCGTTTTGCAGTGCTAAACCAGTCGTTGTACAGATGTTGGTACCGCTGGCTCATCTCCCGCACAGTATGCCGAGGGAAGGATGATGGTTTTTTTGCCCACCATCTGCATATTGTTGTTTACTTGTATGAGCACAAGGTCCCTTGTAGCATACTCTGCGAGAAAAACATAATTAATGTTTTTGTTAATAAGAATGCAGGCTCTTGGGTTGTCAACCTAGTGTCCTAAATTACCTTTGCATTTCTGCATGTCAGTCCTTTGACTGTCCCCTTCAGGATGTACGGCTTCTAAATCAGAACGCAGCCCAGATTTTCTGTGGCGAACAGACTTGATATAACAGTAGATGCCACAATAGTATAATGGCTGCTCATCTGGGCCGCTTTAAAGATGGTTGGGGGGAGCATTGACCTATTGCTCATTCGAGGATGATGCCCCGCTTCCTCCTTCAAGGAGTATACTCTCCTCTTCCACGTTTATGACCGTATTTTCATGCTCTCCATCGGACAGTGAGTCTTCAGACAGAGACATGAATTCATCTTCTATTTCTCCCTCAGCTCCTTCCTCAGCAGAGGCAGTGAGTGTAGTGGGTGTAGCAGCCTGGGGGGATCTAATAACTGTTGGTCAATTCCGGTGCCCAGTTCATGTCCGGTTCCTTCATCACGACCATACAGCACCTCCACAATTTGGTGTTTATACCCTCATTTTGCGCCTCGAGGAGAGCAAGTGTAGTCTAGTGCTCCTGTCCGGCGCTTTTTTATGTGCCACAGGCACGGGTGGAGACATGAAGCTACTGATTCTTTTTGCTGAGGTGGAAGGTTCCCAGATAGCCCTAGGGTTGTCCCGGAGAGGGTGTCGGTGGACAATTGCGCATCATTTTCTTTGCCTCGGCTTTAGAACATTGAGGGATCGCAGAGTTCTTGGTCTCCACTTCCCTTCTCTCGTTTGCTGACTCGGCTAGAGGTAGGGAAGCTAGAGCTTTACTTCCACTTGCCACCATCGGCAGATTGCGTGACCTTGCCTATCGGTTTGTCCACGGGGTCTCTCAGCTTTCAGGCTGGTGCTGGGTTTCACCATACTTTTAGCACTAGCTTTTTTAGCTCGCCTTTAACTTTTTTGTTTTTATTTTAAATCCCACGAGTGGCTAAGGAAATAATGCTCAATCACGCCAGAGCCTCGCATTAGCGTGCTAAGGTCATTGACACTCTCCGGAAATTGGCCCGGTTAAGTAGAGGCACCGTTAGAACACAGCACAGTATTATCCCCTCCCCCCGCTGCGAACATTATCCAGTGGGCACGGTTCACATAATACCCTGGATTAGGGGGGTGATAGACTCAGTTCGTCGACTTCTCATCTTTTCTGGTCACGTGATCTCTGTCTATAGCTGGCTATGTCTGTTGCATTGAGGGCCGACTTAAGCCCCCGCACCACGCCAAGGTGCCCATCCCGCGGAGGTCCGCTCAGTTGATTGGCTGTCTTCCACTTGAACGCAGAATCTTTTGCAATGTAGAAGGCTATAGACTATTTTGGTGAGGTTGGAGAGCAATCCCATCTGATTCAGCTTGTAGAGTCTCTCTATCTAGACCGTGTCGAAGGCCTTTGCACGTCTAGAAAGCAGGCAACGTTGACTTCGTTTTTGTTCAGGGCAGCTGCAACATAGTGGTGAAACTTCATTAGAGGATGTAGCGTCGAATGTTTTTCTCGGAATCCATACTGCGTATCTGGGATGATGTTTAGGTCGGTGGACCATCGTCCACCTCCCTATCTAGACCGTGTCGAAGGCCTTTGCACGTCTAGGAAGCAGGCAACGTTGACTTCGTTTTTGTTCAGGGCAGCTGCAACATAGTGGTGAAACTTCATTAGAGGATGTAGCGTCAAATGTTTTTCTCGGAATCCATACTGCGTATCTGGGATGATGTTTAGGTCGGTGGACCATCGCTTTAGTTTCTGCGCTACCAGGTACTCCAGGATCTTGCTTAAAATGCTCAAGACAGATATAGGCCGGTACCCTGAAACACTAGCAGCGTTGAATAATTCCCGTAATTTCTGCGGCCGTTGTGAGGTCCTCGTTTCCTACAGAATCGTCCGCTGGATTCGTTACGTTGACGATGACGTCTGGTGCAGATGGATTCTCAAGTGCATTGACGTAGGTGTTGACTTCTGTGACAAAATCTGGATCATCAGGCGGTGATCTCCGAAGTAGGATGAAAACGCTTCTGCTTTCTCCGCTGGTGTGTTTGCGTCTCCTTCGCTTGTTGTCAGTGTTTGTGGCAGCTTTTTCCTCTTACCGATGATCTGGTGATTTCTTCGGCCCGTGATTTCTTCGGCCGTTGTGAGATCCTCGTTTCCTACCGACTCGTTCGCTGGATTCGTTTCGTTGACGATGACGTCTGGTGCAGTTGAATTATCCAGTGTATTGACGTAGGTGTTGACTTCTGTGACAAAATCTGGATCATCAGGCGGTGATGGTTGAAAGTTGCCTTCGAAGTAGGATGAAAACGCTTCTGCTTTCTCCGCTGGTGTGTTTGCGTCTTCTTCGCTTGTTGTCAGTATTTGTGTCAGCTTCTTCCTCTTACCGATGATCTGGTGAATTTGTCGGAACGTGTCGGAGTCTGGCTGTATTCTGCGCAGCTTGTTCTCCAGCTGTATGTTGTTGTGCGTTTGTACCGCATTCCGAATATTGATGTTCGTGCAGTTCAACTCACTGAGAACTACTTTATAGCTACCTCGTGTATTCCATTCCCGTTGTTGTATTCGCTACAGTCTCTTCCTCAGCCTTGCCTGTGGTGATAAAGGTTTTGAATATGGACTGGTAAGTTACTATACCTGTCTGCTTGTCCTCGGCCTTTTTTTGCTGGTCTAAGGCGTTGTTGATTGAGTACTCAATTCCTTCAATCGTAGTATCGATCTTCACATTAGTGAGGATCCGTGTTGTTGGTGGTATGCGGATGTTCTCCAGTACGTCATCGTGTAGTTTAGCTACATCCAGCTGATGTAGGTTGACGAAGTCCTCTCCTGGTCGGCTGTTGGTAAATATGGCACGATCTAAGTTAATTACCAGTTTGACGGCCTCGTGGTCGGAATCACTCGTTAGCGTTTCGCAGGAATAGTTCAATATTATTATGGTAGAAGATGGTGTGTCAATGCAATTTTAAAGCACAGGCTTTGGTTTGAATGTTGAATTTGCCAAAAACTCCATTGACCTCCGAACCTAATCGCAAGCCGGATATATATCGGCGACCGTAGAATCTCATATTTTCAATGCTTCCGGTGGGATTGTGTGTATTAAGCCACAATTTTGAGTATGTCCAGATATAAAATAAATATTTAAAAAATCATCGTGACGATTGTCCTTTCCAGATACCAAATGAATAATTTGCTGTTGCTAATTCTATCCGGTTGTTCACTCGTGTTGCTTTTTCTCTGCCTTTCACGACTCTCCAATCTTCGTTAAATGTATCCGCATGGTTCGTGTACGTGATATCCGCACAACCACTTCGCCGACGTTTTGGGAACAGGAGAAAAATAAAATAAAGCAGTTTGACAAGTCCTTCTGTGTTTGATGGTGTAACCCCTAAGCCAGACAGCTATTTAAAGATCCAATGAATGGTTGCGCGCCTCTTGCACATGCATTCAATTCTCATAAGTGGTTGATTCTTTTTTGTTTTCAAAGATTTTTATTCTGAAGTGGGTCTTCCGTTTCGATTGCAACCCTTTTTCGCAACAACAAAGCAGTACTTTAAGTTGGAAATCAAGATTAGGCTTTTGGTAGTTCTTAAGTCCTCTTGGCATCCTTATGTATGCCATGAAAGATCATGTGGGAGGGTGTATAGGAGACCGGAAATATGGTAGTACGTGTTGATTGGATGCAATTGTATACTGAGTACGTATGACTTCTTGACAAAGCGCGTTCGCCTGCTGCGTGCATCCTTATAATAAATTGATATCAATTCATGATTTAAGAAGTATTCGTTTCCACCAAGTTTCACATAGATTTTTATCTCATTTGCTTGTCGATAAGTCTTACGAAAAGTCAACAAATTTGTACGTCAACAATCATTGCGATTAACTTTTTTATCTCTAATCGTCTAGAATGTCAAATGTCGAAGTCAGAATGATATATTATATTATTGACGGCCAGAAGGTTTTCCCACGTTAATTCCGTTAAGAAATGAACCCCCCACGAATGAGAAATCTTTGCTGAAAACGAATTGCAGAAGCTTCATCCTTATTCATAATTACTTTACCATGTTTGGCGCATCCCCACTGAGATTGACTCAGCATGCCCAGTCGGCGGAACCCCTACGACTGAGAACTAGAGAGGTTATTGCGACCCAACACATACCTTTGCTTCCCATAAACGGGGCATATGTCTTCACCCTATTGGGAATTGGTGACAAGTACACCCCTCGCATACGAATGTACCTATATCATGCACTGGCGCGGAATTTTCATGTCATATACATATACACACGCATGCCAAGATGCACACAAAAGATCCGGCCCCTTGGGAGTTTCGAAACTCTGAACATAACATGTTTTAGGGGTTGTTTTAATTCGGCACCTTTCTCTCTTTTCAAAATTCATGCTGGCAGTGAACGTTTTTGGCTGTGGCCATGAAAGCATTTGAATCCTTCGTTCGTACTCTTCAGATGCTCTTTCATAGCTTTGAAAGTTAAGAGAGAGAGCAAGCACCCACAGTCATGCAATAGCTGCTGTGAGGCACATTTCGACTGTTCTGTGGTTCTAAAAAGAAAAACATTCAGTAAAAGATGGTGAAAGGATAAGCACGTTGTCGGAATTGCTTAAACTTAAGACTCATACATATTTCTAAATCGTGCCTTGTGGAAAATAAAGAGTCTTGATTTAGCGGACTAACAAAGTGTGAAGGAATTTTTATATTTAAAAAAAACCTCGATTCCAAATTTTTTTTGATACATTCTAAAAGTGATTGACGTCAATTAGTGATTTTGTAGTGACCGGTGACCGACTGACAGTTGAGACTGCTATGTCACGGAGAAAACAGGCTAAGCCAAGAGCGTTTCTAAAAGGTAAACCTGTCAATGGTGAATGACTAAATTACGACTGTGGTCCAAACCATACATATTTAATCCAATTTCGAATTGTACCACACACATCACCTTTGGAGCGTCTGTATCCGATCTCCCAATGGTGGCTACGACTTTCTATATACCTACATACATACATGTATATCTGTGGAGGGATAGATGTATACACGGGTAAAGTCAGATCTGTATTGGCAAAAACATTGTACTCTGGCAACTATTACATTCAAACTGTTTTTCCCTGAAACATAGAAAACCCATCGTTGGTATTTCTCAAGGGATTTGACAATCCCATGGGAGTTTCCTCTGAGGATTACTTCGTTTGGTTGCCTTGCTGCCCCAACAACACATTGCTCCAATGTTGCGCTGTTGTTGGCTTTCTATACCCAGATGTCGTATGTACACAACACAACGTCAATAACGTCGTCCCCGGTGCCAAAGAGGGGACAGAACCTACTACCACCTACACAGCGACGCACATAGTATCTGTCTATCCTGTTGACTGTCTATATGCAAAATACTAATGGCACTTGGAGTTTGCTTCGACGATGACAATTCGTTTGGGAAATCCTTTCTAATTTTTATTTTTAATCTCTTCACCTTTTTTTTTGTGTGTGTGTATTGTACTTGGATGTGCATATGTGTGTTAAGGTGTCCTCGGCGATGGGGGCGGTTAGGTGATAAAATTGGACATAATCAGATATACGCATATCACCTTCGATCACATACTTATCATCAGACAGTGCCCTTCAATTGAGATTAAAGCTAACACCATGACCTAGACGAGGACTTGAGACATACCTAGCCAAGTGAATTGAGTCACTTGGATGCCGGGTCTTTGGGAGCCATAGAGAATCTATCGGATATTTATGGTTTTTACTAACTATACCGTAGAGGTCGTTTTCATTATTTTCTTTCGGCCGAAGAACATTTCTTTGCTTCACCGCTTCACTGGCTTCACCGCAGCGGTACCAGATCACTATATGTGATGTGTATAAGCAGCAGCAGCCAGTTTCGAAAAATAATATATCGCTCATGGAACCCAGTATTATCATCTTCATCCATTGAGAAGGATGGCGCCACCTTCAAACATCCTGAAGAGCTGACTGAGTGCGAAATGCACCCGGGGGGGCTTTAAACAAAAATGAAAATCGCTTGCATACATATGGGCGCTTATAAAGCGACTGTTACCCTCCTCGCACGATTCACACGTACCTACGAGTCGAGTAGTACCAACAGGACACCGAGTTCCAACTAAAATTTATTTTTGTTTCTCTCCGCTCCTGGTCGGACCTGACTGGGGGCGAGCA
The DNA here is from genome assembly GCA_907269125.1 of Eristalis pertinax. Taxonomy (NCBI): domain Eukaryota; kingdom Metazoa; phylum Arthropoda; class Insecta; order Diptera; family Syrphidae; genus Eristalis; species Eristalis pertinax. The sequence goes on along the minus strand of OU026146.1, from coordinate 11,716,274 downwards.
TGGGGAAGTGCTTGTCCTTTTTATGGCATTTGAGTTCGCCCTTCCTCAGTCTGGCTCCCGTAAACCATTTTTATGCGATTTGTATAGCACCCCCTCCCCCACCCCACCCCCATTCCCACACCACACACTTCTCATTTTATCCCCGAAGTCTTCATATCAGCGTGCGGTCGGTATTGCCTTCAAATGTGGAAAATGTGGGTGGGGGTTGTATGGTGGGAGGTGGCAGTCGTCCACTTTGCTGTTGGTGATGTTGCTGTTATTTGCTTCGCCTTTGACGGCGACGGCGGCGGTCGAGAGGGTGTTACCAAAAGGATAACGATATTAAATCCTCCAGGTGTGATTTTATTGTGTCCTTACGTTTTGTATGTATGAGAGTTTTGGTTGCTAATTTTTTTGTGTTATTGTTGTTGTTTCCGTTTTGGTAAATGGATGCGGTTTGTTATTAACGCAAGAGGCAAACCTTCTATTCCATTATGACACTCGCGCTTTGACGATAACTGCACATGAAATATTCAGATTAATTGGAATTTCAGGGCTTCACATGGGCATGGATGCACACATAATTATGGTACACCTGTGAGTAAGGGAGAAGATTTCATTTCTGGTTTCAAAATATTTAAGGAGGCCAGTAGCAGTTTATTTGGATCCACGACACAAAATATTGTTAGTAGGCGTCTTATCGTAGAACGATGAGGTACGTTGCATGGTTAGAAATGGATACGTAATTGATTTTATCTTCGCCTTGGGTCTATTTAAGTATTTTCATATGTATTTGTTGTTTTTCGATTGAAGCATAGATACATTTTCGATTAATTTATTTTACAAAGGGTATTGGACATACATTCTTCTAAGGGATTACCTGCCATGATGTACGTTTCCTGGAACACTTCCAAGATTCTTTGGCGATACACGCAGTTCCATATACAGCCCTTCGTTAGAAAATTAATATTTGCAATTAAGGTGACCGCCCCGTGGCCCAGTGGGTGGGTGCGTCGATCTATTTATGCCAGTTGTATACGTTTAATTGCCCACACGAACAACTTTCATGATTCACGGATCCATCTCTCTCGAATCACTAGCAATGCTAAGAGAGTAAACCTGCCTTACAAAATGTTTTAAATTAATCTGTTGGACCACTGTACTGAGAGAACAACACAACAGCACGCACAAAAAGAGTGGTTGTAGAAACCCATATCTAGCTCGGACTCTAGCAGCACCCACATTTTTAGTTAAGTTATTCTTTTTTCACACATATCCTCTTTTTCAGGAGATGATAATCCCGCTGAAAATAATGGAGAACGTGATGGCAGCCTACTGCCCATCGATCCGAAGGAAGAAGTTCTCTCCGACTTGGACGGTGAACTTGATCAAGAAACAATTTTCGGTGAGTTAGTGAAACATTGGATTTATTGCATTATCAATGTACGGTGCAATTACTTCGATTAGTCGATTTAACAGCACTGAGGAAAATCCCTACGGATTAAGTGTGCGATAGGGATTGACCATATTTGTATATTGATAGAGTGAGATAAAAAGAGTAAGAGCACCGACAGGACGGGAAATTATGGAAATCCGAGAGGGAGCTCAAGATACATGCGTGTGCTTCAACACGTAATACCGAGAATGTCTCATAGCATAGGGATTTGAGGGTGGGATGATGGGTGATGGAAGATGGGAGACGGGGAGATGGAGAGATGGGAGAGAAGGGATATCCAAAGAGGCAGCAGACACAAATACTCAGGGCAGTCAATACGTTATACATACCTATAGATACATACATATACATACGTATGGACGAACGTAATGGCATTAACTATGGGGCGCCGTATGCCCCAAATAAAGTTTGATGTGTCCATGTAGTCCCATACTCATACATTACACGAAATATTCCAGTGTGCGATGATTATGGCACATGGGTGTACAGTTCTCGGTGCCGTTTTCATGTACAGAGGTCCCAAGGGAAATCCACGATCCGAACATCATCATCAACAACAGTAGCAACAGCAGCAGTAGCAGCAGCAGGAGTAGCAGCAGTAGCACCAGTAGCACCACCAGCAGCAGCAGAAGTAGTACCAGAAGCCATAGTGTGTGGGATAATATACCTTTAGCGTCACCATGGCGTGTTCGAGTGGCAGCAATGGTTTCGGCGAAGGCAACGGTGGTAGCTATGGTGGCGGTGGCGGCAGTTGCTCCCTTTGAGTCGTGTAGGAGTTTGGGTGTCTATAGGAGATTCATACAACATAAAGCAGCTTCGAAGGAAGGGTATGCGAAACCGGGTACGGGGTGTACACTTGTTCTCCCATAATATATGGGTCTCTCTAGCGTACTGTATAATGTTCTAATGGGAAATGAGGCCGTGATAAGTTTGGGGATCCCGAAATTGTCTTTTCCCTTCGCTCGTATAGCTGTGCCATGGTGGCATATATAAATATACATTTTTGTTTTCTCGCCTTGGGAATTTCACTGCAAAAGGAGAAAAATAACGTTTGCTTGCTTTTCTTGCCCCCTCCATCTTTTGAACGGGTTTTCTGCTTTAAATGTTCCTTTTGTCATGTCAAGTTTACATCAAGCTCTTGCAAGGTGTTATGTTCTCTAACAAACGGAATATTAAGATAGATCATAGAATTGGTGATTGGTGTTTTTCAAATTTACCTGAATTGTTTATAGTCAGCGCCGTCTATTAGTGAATGCTTGCAAGATAGTGTTTACTTCTGGCAACCTCTGGCACACATTTAGAAACCTTATGATTCATCCCCTGCCCCCGAAACCACCACCAGTGCTAACATACACATTTTGTCTTTTGTACTTGACAATTTTGTGCTGCATACGACGATGACGACGTTAAGGGAATTTCTACGAACTCGCAGGAGAGTAAAATTTTGGTTTTCTTTTATAGACAGTTTTCCATGTGGATGTTGGTCGGGCTACTGGCTCCTAGCTGTTGGCTGGTAGATGGCTGCCTTTTGTGAAAGGTCGAAAAGGAACGAGGTATATGTCATCACACAAGAATGAGAAAAGCCCTGAAAGAGTACTCCCAAAAGTCTCCGCCTTCTGTTTCTCTTACCGCCGAAAAGTAGGAAGGATACGAATCATTCACTCACTCAATTGTACAGTGTCAGCTGGTGTTGGGGGGAGTAGGTTGGGATGGATGGTGTATGAGGAGACAGAGGTCGGATGGAAAGCAACCTTGGAGTTGGAAATATGGTGGTGAGATGGCATAAAATCTATACGAGAGAATATCTATAAAGAAATGAGACTTTTAGCCACTAGAGACGCGGTAACCAAGGAGACGAATCGAATTAAGAGCACAGCAGAGAATTCCCTTGGGACCATAACCCGAGAATAACGAGTTTTTTCATTTCCATGGCCCCACTCGAGGACTTTTGGGATAAAGCGTTGAAGAGAAGATCTCAGCTGAGGGTTGCTTGCTGCGTTGTGAATGATGTCGGTGATGTTTTTTGTTTTGGTTTGCGAATGATAACAAAGCCGGTTTTTTTCGGCGGCACTGAAGCTTTTATATTTTTTGTACCATTTTTTTTTTTGACTGAAATCCTTTGACGAAGACTATTTTTTTTGTGTAATCTGATGAGGGGTATACATCTTGGAGGACAATCACACAGCATTGCAGCATTCGTGATGCATGCATATCGGTAGAAATAACTACTCTGAGTGGAGAATTTTAATTAAAAGGCGATGACATAATGTGCATACAGTCTGTTGGCTATTATGATTCGAATTTACAGGAGTATGAGTCGTGTAGACCTGTCTCGCCATGTACATGCCATCCAAAAGGTTTTGAAATTCTGTCTGACGTCCGAGTCCCCAAATAAGGGAATTCCAAATTTTAATGATGAGTGGTTTTGTGGCAGTTTGCAAAATCCCATCCGAACACGAAGAGAACGAAAGAGATGGAGAGAGATAAATTTAAGGTGGTAACTGGCATTGCAGCTTATGCAGAATGCAGACCTAAATAATGCGCACGGCGTTCACTTGATGAAGAACCAACGAAATAAGACACAAAAGCGAACATGCATTGTGTCCCGGAAGGACGTGTTGAATAATCAACGCGCGCTATCCCCTTTCGAAATTTTCTTTGCTGGCTCCCGAAGCTGATTCCATCACTATTGCTGCCATACCAGACTATGCCCCCTCAATTCACTAACGCTCTCTGTGCGAACACGTGAACCCACAAATATTCAAATTTCGGTGAGGAATTCCCCAGCCGGAGGACAAGGATTATAGTCGCGCAGCAGAGATGATGTTGCTGAGTTAGAAATGTGTACACATTCATAATATATGACAGTACGTCAAACGGTCTCCTTTTTCCATTGCACAAGAGTATCCCTGTTCAATGAGCGCTTAATACATTGCTACCACCACTAGCGGTTCGGACGATACACTCTATACAGCTTGTCTGTTTCAAGAGTCCTTTCAGCAAGGTGCCTCTGGTACCTATGGATGAACATACACCCATTTACGTACACGTACACGTGCACGTCCAAGTACATATAAGCTTTTCAGAAATGATAGGCAATCATCCCAAAAGATTTCCGCAAGCAGAAAGTGGGAGCTTGTGTGTTGAATTCTTGTTCAGTGCTCTGTGTTATAAAGAAGAATGGGAGTCAACGAGCACATGTTGGCCCCAGAGGTAACATATTGTACTCGTTTGTTTTTGTACAAGTTGTATGTTTCGGAAGAGATTGTCTCTTAAACACCAAACATACGGCATTTCGTATCGAATCACACGTGGTCACCAGGTCTCTTCGTGCTATGGTTACATGCGCAGTGGCGAAATGAGTGTACGAATACTTCAGATATTCTCTTTAATTTGAAATTTTCTTTGACGTTTTATTTTAAGGGATAAGGCTTACGTTGAATATCTAGAGGATTAGACTAACTAATACACATGTGTATATACACACATACACACACACCTTGATGGTGTAGACTAGTAGAAGGCAGTGCATAGAAATATCTTTCATTTGGGGAAATATGGGACTCATGGGAATCAACTAATCAAAATTCGGTTCACCTGGGACCACTGACGCTGCCAGTGGTACTGCTGGTGGCTTTATGTGAACGTATTGATTTTCTTTTTCACCATCGTGTCCAACCGTGTCGTCAACGTAAAGAAGGAGGTCTGTTTGAAACTGTTTTATGGGAATACACCTTGACAATTTTAAAAAGGGTTTCGTTTATATATCAAGTAATGTGCATGCTCCTAAGATCTGATATTTCTGTAAATCTGTCGTATTTGAATTTCTGACTATCAATAATTAATGTCTTAGAATTTCTGGGGAAAGAAATACCCCAAGATATTAAAGGTGACACCGCACTCCACTGGTCGGTTCCATAATTTGGTAAATATCTCCTGTCACTTCTCAGTTTCCTGGCACTTTCAATCAAAAAAGTGTAATGACTGAGTGATCCGACTTTTCAGTTTAGAAGAAGACTCAATCTTGATATTTTGTCATACACTTTTGGAAATTTTCCAATTCTCTACACAAACTGCACGATTCATTTCGATTTGGCAACACAGCATCCATTAAAATTGGAAATTCATCTCATTAAATATTTAATTTTGTAATTGTCATTAATACTTATTTTTAAACTCTTTCAGATGAGTTTCGAGAAATTGATAGACACGGGGATGACATCGCCTGTAACCAGCAGCACGCGACACTGATTGACAAACCACAACCGCAAGAAGAATTTTCACCGACTGAAAGCAAAAAATGTGAACTCTATTCTAACGATGGCATTAACGGTGTGGATGCCATAGACGACGAAGAACACAGCTCTGACAGTTTTTATTCAGGTAAGTTTGTTGTCCTTATTTCAATACTGTAATGATTATCAGTGGTGGTTCTCCAAAAATTTGAAGAAGGGCTTGGATGTCGTACATTCACCTTTATAATTGGAAACATTGATTTGAAATTAAATTCTCACCCCCTTGTGCCGGCTGTTGGGTCACTGCCAAACATCACCCTCGTCAATTGGCACAACAAAGTGAAATACCAGGATGAATAGCAATAAGCACAGACGTAGAATCGTACAATTGGCGTTCTGGGTGTTATATTCAACTGGCCACGACACTCTTGGGTGTCCTACACCTGAGTCTAGGGAGCCATTGCCATACTGCCTAACTGGCCTTTAAAAACCCAGCACAGCAATCAACACCAGCACACACATTTCTTTAATATGAACCATACACAGCGCAGAAACGATGAGAAAAACATCACAAAAAAAATCAAACTAAGGGAGGTTTCTTGTATAGGATTCGTGTTTTGAAGTTGTTTCTTATTTTCTGTCTTTTTTTCCGGATGGTTCCTCGTGGGTTTTGCAACTGGGAACAGTGTGGGAGTACACACATGGTAGTGGTAGTCTGATTTTTATTGCAACCGAAGTACGTTCGACGGTCGGAGTTGCACAATAGTCAAGGAGGTACGTTTGTGTTGTGGGGTATGAATGATATATGTACACTACTTCCTTCATTTCGTGGAGATTGGACGGTATTTAGACAGGACAGTTTTCAGAAGGAATCCTTAATCACATTTAAATGACAACCAAACAAATGAAGTTAAGATTTGTTCTACCCGTGTCTGTAAGTCGCTGTGTATCTTTTCTGCATATGTGACCAAGTACAAGTCTATACAATTGTTCAACAATTAATTATTTGTCTTGAAAGGTTGCGTTACAGAGAGGTATACTATGTCGGATGGATTTAGCCATAAATTATGTACCTCATGACCAGCAAGACCACCAACTTCGAATCCATTTAAATGCTTCGGTTTTAAGACGGAGAGAGAGATTGAGGTGGGTGTTGGGTAATGAATAAGGAGAGGGTTAAGCTTTAGGTTTCATATTAAAGACTGGAGTAAAAGACTACACCGATAGTATGTCACTACAGTTTCTCAATTAATAGAAAAGTCAACATTGATCTCAGACATAATTTCTTATTTGACACTGTAATTGTTTATCCCATTAATCTAACGCATGAACATGACATCCCCAAAGCATTATATATTAGCCACACTTATGATATATTTCGTGTTCAGTCGTAAAATTTTATTAGACTGTTATTAATCACTTAAGATTGAGGGAAGAAGAGGCAGAGAGAGAGAAAGAGAGAGTGAGAGTCACCAAATACTGGCAACAATGGTTGTCTTCCATTTGTTATGCCCTCTAGAAATGCTTACCGATATTTATCTTTATGGTCTTAAATTGCCCACATCTTGCTTCACATTTTGCTCAATTCCATGTCATCTGAATATGTGAATATGAAATTGTGGCGCGCTTAAGCAATTGCTGCGTTCAGGTTCGCTTAGTTGGCCTGTCCTCCGTTTATCTGTTGGTAAATCATCATTGAGAGATTCTGTCTCGGTAGTCTGTGGTGGTGGCTAACTGGTTTCGTTTTGAGACAGAGATACGTATTTTCGTGCATGTGGTCCAAACGAAACATGAAAAAAAACTAAGATTGTCACTTACACACCGTTTATGACCTCTTTTTGTTTGTCATTCTACATTGAGGAAAGCAGAAGATACTTCAGAAGAGAATGTGAAGAAATGAGATTAACGATTCTGACTTGCAGAAAACCTCAGCGTATAATGATTTGAATCTGCTTGATAAGAAAGACATGTTTGAATAACCTTTAGCCCCGTCGTGTTGCATTGGATGAGAAAATATTTTTGTTCCTTCCCTTGGCATGAGGTAAAGCTGAATGAACTCAGAGACAGACAAATTTGGAAAAAGAGACAGAACAAAATAAAACAATTCCCATAAATTTAGATGCTTGGAGCACATACATTGAAGGGTGGCATTGGAAGCAACAACTCCATAGTCCACAAAGTGGATGCAAAAGTCCATAAATAATATGTTCTTAAGGTGGAATGCAAAATCTTACTCAGGTGTAAAACACGATGAGATTCTCCCTGACAACGAGGAAGAACAAAGCCGCTGACCTATTCCTCCTTGGAGCCGTCGAGTCCATGGTGGCGAACTTCTATATATCCTCGAGTCATAGTTGGTTTTTTTTCCTTCGCTCCCGCTCGACTTTTGTATTCAAAACTTTGAATTTGTTTGGATTCGTAATTCCAGTACAGAAACGGATGCTGCCACCAAGCAAACTACAGTACTGCTGTCAACGAAAGCGAAACGGAACTTTAAAAATACTGCCGTACGGGCAGGTTGGTAAAACAAAACGAAAATCCAGCTCTTTGTACCCTTTGGGGTTGATGTTACTGCCAATCCCCTCAGGAGACAAAGTCTGAGGTAAGTTAAGTGCACTGGGGGTGAGAGTCATTTATTCATGCGGTTTTTTGGTTCTGAAGTTGGAAGAACCGACCGACCACGAAAGGGTTTCAGAAGTTCGGTTTTAGTTGTATATATATTTTTTTTCACTATACATATTTATGAAAGTTATGACACGTTTTCCGCGAAGTGATTTATGACCAATGTTTGTTATTTTTCTTTTTCTTTCTCTAAGCCTCCACATGGTAAGCGTGATATTAATCAACGTCGCGGAAAAGTGTGTCGTGCGACTTGCACATTTCGCATCTTGCGTCATCTGAATTCCGAATGCCGGAAACTTTTAGTTAGTCCGGCAATCAGAATTTCTGATATGGGCTTGCAGGGAAGGAAGTCAGCCCGATTTTCGCATGTGGTATTCAGTGAAACCGTCACGCACATTGATTCCGCTTGTGTGGATACCTGAATGAAAAAAGCTACCATTTGGGATTTCTAATTAGTCGAACCCTAAATTTTGATGGAATTCCATTTAAAATTGAGGAGGTTTCTGTCCTGAAGGCAAAAGTAAAGAGGAAGTGTGCGCAATTCATCCATCCACCACACTTGTAGCATCAAACTCAGTTAATCCTTCCGTGGCAAAGGGGTGGATGCAGCACACACAAGCCATGAATCGAAGAAAGTCACTTTGGTCGTCACAAGGATATGAAATTCCTTAGTGGGTACTGGGACTGTGGAGTTTCTCTACCGAAGAACATACCTATACATACATACCTACACATATCCAGAGAGAAAAGCAGAGCACAGAAGAAGAGAAAACATTAGCAGTTGTAAGTAGTAGAGGTACATTGTTGGGATGGCTTAGTGTTTCGGATCAACGAGGACGTCGTCGGTGGGTTATTCTCCTTAGTGCCATTTCACACATATTAAAAGTGAAAACACACACATATTTGTGTGTTTGTTTGCTGGTTTCTGGTGGGATTCGGTGTACGCCACTATGAAATATATAAATGGGGGGAAAAGTGTGTACAACAAATTCCAATTGGATGTATCCTTTTGGGGCATTTTGAAGCATTATGGTACTCGAAGGAACAATTCTGCTTTGTCCCGCGGGACTCTATGACTACAACAACTGTGCGTGCAGAAGAGGACCTGTACGTTAAGAGAAGAGCAGAGCAGGGTAACGCAACATAACTCTTACGCAAGTGAATGATTAATAAAAAATGGTTGTAAATGCGTTCCTTTGCATATGATAGCTTTCCATACCACAGGTCACACTAATCCCTCCAAGCATCATGATACTACGGACACGAGGTTTAATTGTTATTAACCGTCTAGTATTCATTAATTGCAAACATGAAATAATATTAGGCCATTGATACTTGTGTAATCATTCACTTTTCGTCTTTGTGGGTTAAACGGGTTACATGTCAACATGTCAAAGAACTACAGACCCATAAAACGGCCAAAATCCACACGCACATACACACATACGAACGCACCCCCCAAACAACCAGTCTACATTTTCGTATGGTCCGGTCTTTCTATGCTTGTCTTACAAGCTCGTCGTTCAATTCGAGTCTCTTTATGGCAAATCTGATTTCACAGAAAGAAAAACAAAAACAGACAAAATTAGACTTGGACGTGCAGTAGCGGCGTTTCTTTTCTTCTTCCAAAGACGATACAGCACTTCCGTCCCGCTTTCGCAAATCCGAAATTACCGCCATTTAGCTGAAGAGCTGCGGTCCGACCTAATAGACGGAGTTTCTGTTTTATGCTTTTTTATTATTTTCTCGTCTTTTCTTGATGAGATTAGGTATGTACTTGCGTCTAAAGGGATGGCACAGATCAGCATCGCATTGTTCTCAATTAGAGAAATGGAAGACTTTTTTGGTTTCCATTCTGATTTGTGACCAACATCGGTCACCAGGAAATGGAGAAATTCTCCGAAAGCGTTAAGTTTTTTAGACATGAGGCCACAATCAACACTGAGTCTAGCAGCCGTTATCTACTGGCGGAATCAAACATCTGCTGACATGATTTCATCAAACACTGTGTGCGATGGTGCAAGTGCTGAGAGATTAAAAGGGACGTCCTTGGACGTATATTAGGTCATTAGTTATCAGTAAGGTTCAATACCAAAGGTTGCTTCAGTTTTTTCCAATTTGATTGTATCAAATTTGATGCATGACTGTTCGGGTGTGGTTTATTAGAAGCGCTGCAGGTGCCGTTCCGCAGAGTGGTTCCTTTGAAAGCACGAAATAAAGTGCAAGCACGAGCGCTCTGCATCTACTTTATCCGTTGAATGAATTTCACCACAACCACCTGCCATATTCAACGAAAACAAGTGAAGACAGAAAACCAAAAAAACTATCAAAAAAGAGATGAACAAATTCACGTAGGTGCCATGGTGTCGTGATTGCTCCTCGACCACTGATGAAGATTGATTGACTTCGTAATGGGATAGAAGAAGAACTAGACACTTGTCAACGAAGTCAATTTGAGATCGTTAGGTTCCCAAAAGTAATGAGGGTGACGTTGGACACAATTAATATTGCAAAAGAGAGGGCAGACAATTCTCTTCGTAGGACGTAGGAGTTAGAACTTAGGATGTTGGCGAGTTCGATATACTCTCTCTCTCTATCTCTCTTTCTCTCTCTCCCTCATTCTCTCGTTGGATTTGATCTCTTTTTGATGGCTAACCAATGTCTCTTTTTGGTTGATTTAAAATTCTTCCTTTATCATCCTCTTTTGGAAACTTGGTACACTACGTTGACGTTGACAAGGATATGCGAGGACAGTAGCCACTCATGACTTTGTCAAGATTTTTTTTTTATTCATTTATTTTGATTTTTGTTTTCCTAGAAGAAACTGAGATATGGGTATATGTACCCTGCCGTCGCTTTTAATGTAAGCTCCAAAGGTAGAAACACGGTAATCCATGGCCGACATATGGGTTGCAAGGATACCAAGGTTGGCGTTTGATAAATTTCCAACCTACCCTGGTTGTACATATTATTAATTCATCAACTCCTACCTAATCCTTTCTACGTTTGCACCCGCCACCAACACTGATGTCACATTGTATTCGTTTGTGGAAAAACCGTTGTTTTTGAGGAGGGTGTTATGTTGCTTTTTTTGGTGCTGTCAATCAACGCCTATCACTCAAATGTAATTAATTTGTTAGTCACAAATTTCCCGACAAGTGTCTGGTGAATACTCAAGAGGATTGGAGGATTTTTTGAAAGCAAGTTGTTCATTGATTTATATTCTGCTTTCTGTGATGCTTCCACTTTGAAGCACTCGTACTCGTGAAATTAATTCTCTTGTTGATGATATTGTATTTCCACCATACCATTATGTGTGTTGACAGACAGGCGAAAAGGTCAACTGGACTGGCTTAATGTGATTGACACAGGAAGACTTCGCAATGTGTGTAATCGAGAGAAGGATATGGTTAACAATTGCTAACTCACTTTGTGAAAAATTGTGAAAAAAAATTGGTGAGCGAAGATTCGTAAATTCCAAGGCAGAGTACTAATTTAAATAGTCTATTGTGGGAGCAGAGAAATCCAATTAGCCAAATGATCCAAAAGCTAATGGGGATTTCTGTTACAAAGAAAACATTTTTGTTTTTAAATTCTTAATTGGAGAGACATACTTTGGTGCTAATAGACTGCAAAATATCATGTTCATCACTATTTATTGTTTTCATATTCTACTGGTGTAATTTGCAATGGCATCATTTAAAGCCTCGCCATCAGCGCCCGTTTACGTCCACACTTTCATGCACACTCCCCGGTTCATGGTTAAATTTTTACGAATATTTTTTTCACCACCTTCCTAAGGAAAAAATGCAAATATTTCCATTTAGCAAACAGCAAATCCGATTGATACAATTGCTTCTCCCAAATACCAACACATTTGCGGCCGAATCATGGAATCCGATTCGCTAGAGCGTCATCAATTCGAGACACTCACACTGCCTCATTACACAAGGCACCCTACTTACATTATGTACTTTGAAGCACGCATGACTGCGTCAGCTCCTCCCCGTCCGGGAGCCAGTGTGTTTGTAATGGGCGTGTCTTTCTTTTCTCGCCTTTTCGTCTCGCTGACAGCTCAACCTGGGATCTGGGGCTTGCCACTTTTTTCTTTTTTTTCACTACACAACAGTCGCACTGGTTTTTACCATCGGAGGCCTGCTCTGCTCTGCTTGCCCACGACCCCACCACTACCGTCCGACACGACTGGCAATGTGAAAGTCTGAGTTTTCTCTGGGATGTGTAGATTTTTTAAGTGGACAGCAGCGAACCAAATATGTTGGTAACTCGGAAATTTCCATAAAGCTTTCATTGTCAGCATTGTTCTGCAAAAGATCTACGGACCGGGTCTGTCGACATGGTGCATGCATAAGTAATGAATGAGTCCAGAGTTTTTGCACTCACTGGCCGATGGTGTTCTTTCGATTTAATTTGTGATCCATTAGCATCGATATGTTTGCACACAGATGAGGGATAGGGTGTGGTAACGAATTGTTGGCCGCATGGTTGACTGCGAAAAATAGACGTTACCTTCAGCTGTACGAAGGTAGCAAAGGATGGGTAGCAGCGTTTCACAACTGAACTGTGGCGTGTGGCAAGATAAAAGTTAATGCTTTTTACCTGTCGTATGTCCTCCTCGATGATTCATGAAAAATACTCCCTTTTCAGGCATCACACAAATTTGCATGCGACTAGGTATTTACACTTTTGAAAGTTACAAGAGATGGGAAGATGGTGGACGGGAAGCATTGGTGCACAGAGTTTGAATTGTGTGCTGAGTCACCTGTGCCTTCATCAAGTATTGAAAATGTGTTATTTATAATATCCATATTGACGATTGGAATTGTAATTAATTTATTGTCTGAAAGTGCGCTAGATCGTAACCTGTCAACCGTAGATTAATGAAAAATGGCACAGCCTTGTTAAATTTTTCTCCACCAATTTGTGAGGAAATAAATTTTGTACCCACCGCGAGGGTGGGTATTACTCCCAACCGTTCACAGCTAAGTATATAAGCGCCTGTTTCATGAAGCGATGCTCCGCCCAAAATGCACACTGGGGTCCCAAGCAACTCACACCTACACTTTCAGTTCAGCCCTCGGCCGTAGAAATTGTACACCACTTACAGTCACAGACACTATCGCCACCACAGTGGCAGAGTATAACAACAAAGGCGCTAAATCTGGTACCCACAGACGGGTTATATATCATGCTTCGCTGTGTTGTACTTGTATTAATCCGTCCATTCTCATAGCACTGTACAATAAAAGTGCCATGGGATGAACTGGATATTGGCTGTCTCGGCGGTATATACTTATACCATCTACCGCCCAGCACACACTCCATTGCGGACCCAGTTCCGCATGGTTGAATCCCAATCCATCAGATGTGTTTTACACACAGAAAACTGGTTTAGGCGCCTCGCTTTGTGAATGTTCGCTCTGAATGTACACAAGAAGGCGGCGGCTCAGTGGCTTTTTATTCGTGTCTAGTACCTAGTTGTATACTCGGATACGTTTTCGTTTAATTTTCGTCGCATTCGGTGCTAGCAGTCATTCTTTGGTGCTCGACAAATTTGGACGTGTTTCCTGTTTGGGGACTTTTGTGCCCGCTCCTTAGGGTCGTTTCCGTGGAAGTAATTGAAACTGTAAGGCGACAAAAAAATTAAAAAAAAAAAACCTTATAGGCATTGTTCATTGTTTTTGTTTAATTATATTTGTTTATGCGCGAATAAAAGGACCGAGTGTGAGATATAAAAAACAAAATTTGAAATACAATCTCATTTGAGGATTCGAAGATCAAAATTAAGCAAAAATGTGGTGTGTGTTAATTTATTGATTGATTGGAAGAAGAAAATAATTATCTACACTGTGCGTTAATTTACATATAAAAAATACAGTTACGGGAATCATCTCTTGTGATAATGGCATTAAAAATGCTTTACCGCGGTCCAAGTTCTCGACTGGAAAATTTAATTGAAAAAATACAGGCCACTAAGGAAGTTAATGCAGGTACATAAATACAAACATACAATCTCCCATTTAAAGTAAAGTCTCGAAAGGGAACATACATACATGTACTATTCTTAATCGAGTGCTTATGTCATACTCTCTGTAGCATTCCTTTTGAAAATTCACATCTATTTCTATGTGGACAGTTTAAGGTATTTTCGAGGTAAATTTCTAATCACACATTTGGTCCGGTTTTCTGATAGGAATAAGTTACAAGGGGACCTACAATTAAATCGCCTCTAGACAAGGTCGATAAATCGAAAGATAAGTAAATTTGTTCTTGACATCTTTTTCCATTCTTAAAAATCTATCCATTGACCGTGTCATGAAGGAAAAGAATAAGAACAGCAAGGAATAATATCCTTATGGCTCCTCTGCCACATTTGGTGATAAAAACCATATCTTAATTTGAATTTTCCTTCGACCCTACCTGCTAACAGAAATCTCTGGCTTCAGCGATGTAAAGACAGCATTGCACATTACAAACTGAAAATGTCTGTACAAGACTTTGGATGTATTTGGATATATATTAATGTAAGCACCATTAACTCCCTCAAATGTCCCAATCTCAGCATTCTTAATTTTATAAAGTTGGAAACTGATTGACATGGTACTTTTACTGCATGTTTAATTTTTTAAAGAATCACATTCGGTGACACAGCTGAAAAACTTAACAGCCTTGAAAAATTTGATGGAGCTACAGTCTGAGATGGACTGGGGACTTAATGTTTTATACCGACTTCAATCGGTTTGAGAAGTTTTTTTTCTAGACATTATTAGAGATTCGAGAGATGTGGAGTCTTGAATTTTGAAAGTGTTACACATTGTACAGCTTTCTTGGATCTCATAGATGGTATGAGATTAACTTCAGGAGGCAAATTTAAGAACGCCTATACCTGCGTCTTGTTGAATATGTTCCATGGCACATCTTGATTTCGAATGCTTATGAAAGTGTACATCTCATGTCCAAATTTGAAGTTGGGCCCAAATATTGCCCCAAATATCAACCAAAACGAATAACAGATATCCAATGCTCTTCTAAGACATTTTCTAAGTCATGATTCACAGTCTGATGTTAGTGGATTCATTTTCACACTGATGACCTAAGGGCGGATATGCGATTCTCTTTCAAATTTACCGGAAAGTCAGTTCATCATTCACTAAGCCCCGTTCATGGCAGGCTAGGGAGGGGCTGATGTTTTAATGAGACCGCCGCCCGCGCTGTATAAACTACAGCCAACTGCCGCGCCGCCAGATAGTAAGTGACTAGCATGTTGTTATTCGTAATGTTCAAAGAGCTTAATTGAAGTTTCCCTTCCGTCTAATTGTCATGTAACGCCACTTGATCGGGGAGAATTCTTGTCAGCAGAGTGGTTTTATGTCGCCGGATAATTACACCTCCCCTCCACCACTTAAGACACCATCACTATACATCCATCCCATGTCGGTTCAGGCGGTCTTCTTGTTGATATGATAGTCCGCCACGCGTGTTAATTCAATTATCTTGCAGCAGAAACCAAAGATTTGTCTTATTGTTTGGAACCACTTCCTCTTTAGTCACCAGATTATTCCACTTAATTAATTAGGGGGTTCTCTCAGCTGAATGCAGCGGCAGCAGTCAGGCCAGGCTCGGGCCGACTAACACCTACGACAGAGGGTGTTTTAATTAAGACCCTGCCTATCTTGCTGATGTCATTTAAATGAAGTTAAATTAATCGAACGTCTTCATTTCATTTCAGATCTGTATTCCACACACACATCCTCAAGCTACTCGCCGTCGATGTCGGATGGAACTTTAACTCCAAACTCGTTGCACAACCATCATCAGAACAATCAGCAGCATCATCAACGCCACCAGCAGCAGCGGCTGCACCACTTGCATTATCAGTGCGACCAGCAGAACAGTGGTGGTGGTCAGAATCGCGACAGGCATCACAACCGACGTGTTTCAGCCATAAATGGAGCAACTACCACTGGTCCAGGGATACCTGGTGACGGCGACGACGATGAGGATGACGACGGAGATGGGGACGAGGATGACGACGCCGCAAATTCTAGTGAGGAAAGGGTTTTCCTCTCGGCAATCGGAGCCAACGATGTTGTCACCAATACAAGTTCCACCACCACCACCAACACCGCGCGAAGCATCAGTGGCGCAACCGGCGAGCATTCCATGAAAATTCCAACGAAATTGCGGAAAATCGATAGGGATTCGGCAAAGTTGTTGGATAAGTTGACAAGTGATGGCATTAAGAGCGCGACCGACCGCGACGGATCCTATCAGTGTCAGTTCTGTGATAAATCATTTCCGCGCCTTGGGTATCTAAAGAAGCATGAACAGGTGAGTGCGCTTTGTTGGGTTCCCTCGTTTTGCCTTTTAAGGATATGCTTTCTTGTGCTTATACAAACGGGGAGTAATTAACAGTGTTTGCGCTTATTAGAGGCGAATTGCCGGAATATTTCGCACTGTGGCGGCGCGGCAGGTAGATCAATAATACACACATACTTCCGATGGGTTATGCGAAGTGAAGGGAAGATCCCATTTGAAGAGTGTCAGCTATGACGTTGTCCTGTAATTTGAGAAATTCGCGGTCCTTCATTGACAGTTTCTTAGAAATTCCATCACCAGTCCCTCTAATAAAGTTCGTACATATCTCTTGATCTGAGTGAATTTGTCTTCACTACTCAAAAGACACGAGATCCATCTTGAGCTGACTGGCGGGAGTTAGCGGTTCGGACAGAGAGAGAGAGAGAGAGAAAATGAATTCAAGGAGCTCAAGCGCATCATAGGGTGAAGTATTGCATTTTCTGTCGCAATAAATATAAATCTTTCCTGACAGAACTGGGAGTTGGGCACATGATACATTTTTTGGCATCTTGTGCCCCACAAAACGATATATGTAGGTACGAGCATTAATGTTTGTGTGTATTTTGAATTTTCGTACAAACCAACACACCACATCGCTGAAGTGACAGTTTTTGAGGAATTTGTCGTCGTGGTCGGGGCCAAAAACTTGGCCTGAAGGATGAAGATCGTATCTTTTCCTTGTTCGTCTTTTTTCGTGTTGTCGTTTGGTTTCAAAGTGTCTCTCTCTCTCTACCTTTCGTTGTGTTGTGTGGAGATGATGATTTGCAATGGCAGTTAAAAAACGATAACCAGCACAATCAGTTGTTCATATTGTGCAATAAACAGTGGCGACGCTCTGAATACAAATTGACTTATTTTGGCCTGATTCAAAATGAACTGGTGGCAGAAAGATACGGAATCTGTTCTGCTCGCTTCTACAAAACTTCAAACGGCGAATGCCGAATGCTAAATGCCGACACAAGAAGAAGAAGCGAGAAAATAAAAGTTGAAGTTCTGTCCGCCACCTATGTGCGGGTACTTATAGAAAATATCTCAATTTTGTAGACGGCCGAAGCGAAACTCGGGCTAGTGTACACCGAGCACACGCACACACAAGGGAAGGGAGAGGAAGTTAGATTGGGCCACTTGGTATTTAGGGAATTGATGTTGTGTTGTGTGTGGCAGTCGTAAAACGACCGCGACGACACATTCCAAAATGGTAAATGTGTTTTCCAGGAAGACCAGACACATTGGCTAAGGGCACACGATCTGACTGGTAGCTGGTAGTTTTTTTTTGGGGCAAGTTTCAAGCTCCAATTAAATAGTGTCATACTAAACTGCAACAGCTACTGACGGGCTGTCTTGTGTTGTCAGTTGGTTGACTGGGGAGAGGATAGGATAGGATAGGATAACATCTGAACTGGTTGTAGTTGGAGTTACATCTCTATGCATATCGCGACAACTTTACGACTTGCTATGTGACCATAAAACCCCGGCCTCTCCAAATAAACTGGAATAATAATTTTCTGCTGACATTTGGACCCAAAGAGCACGACGAGATGGCTGCCGCAACACCACTCGTATCTCGTACCTCGTACCTACATGTAGGAACAAAACAAAACTTCTTGTGCTATTGCTGTTTTATCTTGTCCATTTGGGATTTGTGCGGCGGCAATTAACATGCGTGGCGATCATCCACACTTTTGCACACACATGAGCGTACTTTTACGCCAGCGCGACCCTTCTTTCTTCAGTCACTCAACAACTGGTGGTCGGCAGTCGAGTACCAGTAACATCACTGTCATTGGCATGCTTGAGGCGTACGGTCGGCTTGGCGATCTCAAATAGTGTGTATGCATATTTTATCATAAAAAACCTGTGTAATTGGGGAGATGAGGGGTGAAAGAGCACCTCAGCCGTTACAGATGTTTTCAGTGTTACGCTTTGCCAGCGTTCTTTGCGTTAAATTTGCAATGATATCACGCCTTTTGACTACACAGAAGAATCGTATTCCAAATATCTAAACATGTTTTTTGGTTTTTTTTTATTCGTTTTTATTTTATTTGCCTTTGTTTGCCTGAATAAGCGGTGACTGCATTCTAATACTTGGACCTGTTCTCATTCTAGAGTCATGCGGAGCACCTTCCTTTCAAATGTGACTACTGTGCTAGGCTTTTTAAGCACAAGCGATCACGGGACAGGCACACTAAACTGCACACTGGGGACAGACGATACAGGTGCCCACACTGTGAGGCCGCATTTTCTAGAAGGTAAAGGATCACGTGCTGTTTTCAAATCAAGTCAAAGTCACGCAATTTTATGTATACTTTCTCTTTATCAAACCAGTGATCACCTCAAGATTCACATGAAAACCCATGATAACCAAAAACCATTCCAATGCACCATCTGTAACCGTGGATATAACACAGCTGCAGCCTTAACGTCGCATATGCAAAATCACAAGAAACAAGCCGCAATACTTGCCGCCGGAGGGAACCCAGCCGCATTGAACTACAGCCCCAGATCGACGGGATCGGGCTCAAGCAACAGTAGTCTACAGAAACGACGATACGCTTCGATTGCGACTACTAAAAGTCCCAGTCCGAGTACCCTAGACTACGGAAAACGTCTGCGTGGATCGTACATCACTTGCATGTACTGCACAAAGTCTGATTTCACATCGATGGAGCAGCTAAGCAGCCACATCCAGTCCATGCATGAGAAGGAAGCCATGTCCAATCAGCCAGCGAACAGTGGTTTTCAAATGTCTTGCGAGTACTGCACGATGAAGTTTCCGAATATTCCGACGATGTTCCAGCACATGAGAACGATTCACATCGATCGTCTGTCGAGCCCCAGCAGCTACTTTGAGCACTTTAATCGCCTGACCGCGGCGGGTCCCTTTAGCCCACGTTTGCCTACTCCGAAGGTAAATGAAACGAAGGTGAAAGTTGAGGAGTCAAGTCCGAAGGAGGCGGAGAAACCCGACGATGAGCCCACAGACTTGAGCCAAAACAAGCGCACGGCCCGAACACCTTCTCAGGATTCCAGAGAGGCCTCCGAGAAGCCCGGGATCTTCTTTTGCAACCAATGTAACGATGGTTTTCCGGATTTTGACAGCTTCCGAAATCACTTGAAATCCCATATAACTCAGGGACTGAACTTGATTTGCCACCACTGCGGCCAGACCTTACGGGATCAGAATGAATTCGACAGGCACGTCGTTTCGCACTTCCTTATAACTTGTTCTGAGTACAAGTGCACCGAGAAGAATTGTAATAAATCGTACTCAAAACCGGAGGAATTGCAGAAGCACCTCTTCGACAGTCACATACAGACACTGTACAAATGCATGTTGTGTTCCGACCATTTCGAAACCAAAGTGGCAATTCAAGTTCATTTCGCATGCATTCATTCGCCAGAAAACAAGGTGTACCGCTGCTCAGCGTGCATGGACACTTTCCACGGAGAGCAAGAATTCCACATACATGTTAAGACACGACATCAGGGCACTGTTGGATCGCCAATTCAGTGCATGTTCTGCAGAGCAGTTTGTTCCACAGAGCTCGAAATGCACTTTCATCTCGCAGCTCATGCCCGGCAGTTCCGCTGTCCATCCTGTCCAGAAACGTTCCACGTCGAATTCCTTCTCGACCGACACATGCAGACCCACCACGGGCAAAAGGACTCTGAATCCCTATCAGCTGTCAATCAGCCGCCCAGTAACTCTATAAATCCAGTGTACATGAGCGCTTTGTTTAACAAGCCAGCGCTATCGGCACAGAACAACAACAGCAGCATGATAGACTACAACACTTTTGCATTGGGAAAGAATATTTTCGCTTCAGGTACGAGCAACAAATTCTACAACCCTCTCCAGGTGGACACTGGCTCCTCGATAAAGCATCCCTCACTTGTGTACGCTAGTTTGAATCAACACTACTTCGATACCAACCGCACCATCCTCGAGATGTACAACCAACATCAACAGGATAAGCTAAGTGGGGCTGCAGCACCCACTTACTTCAACAGCCCGAACAACAGCAACAGAGGGTCATTGAAACCGCAGCAGGAATCCAACAAGACCTCAGATAGAACCCTGGGCAGCACAGGATTCAGCTGCGGTATGTGCGAACGCAATGATTTTCGAACAGAGGCCGAGATTCATTCGCATCGAAAAATTGTCCACAACCTTAAGACCGGGGTAAGCCTCCGCTGTGCCTACTGCAGTGGCAACTTTAAGTCTCGCAGCGAGCTGGAGCATCATATGAAAACTTGTCATAACTCCACCGGAAAGCACAAATGCCTGATTTGTGATGAGATCTTCCCATCGCCAGCGATTCTCGCCGAACACAAGCTCCAGCACTCGAAGGTGGGGCAGTCTGGGAAGTGTTCCCACTGCGCCAAGACATTGCCAGATGTGAGCGCTTTCAAGGATCACCTTCTGAAGCATAACACCGAGGGACAGATGCCAGTCCAGTGCATCTGCTGCCGTCAAACACTCCATTCGGACTTCGAAATAGGGCTCCATGCCAAGTAAGTTAACACATTCAGTTGCAAAGAACGAACAGATTTCATTCCCTCCTTAACAGATTTCACACCAAATCATCATCTTCGTCCGAAAGCGTGTGTGCCTTGTGTCTGGAGTCAATCCCTAACACATCGGAGGCAAAGGTTTGCGAGAAGTGCTGCCGTAAGCATAACTTAAGTGGCAAGTTTAATAGTCAACGTAGCTTCGAGGGCGGAAACGGAACATTGAGCTACGTAGAGAACCGATGCAACCTCTGTAAAATTATAATGCCACATTCGCAGAAATTGCAGGAGCATTTGGTGGAGCATACGTTCGCTGGGTGCGAGGACAGGGGCTTCACCTGCTACATTTGCTCTGCAGTTTTCACAGCTCCCGCCGGTTTGCTGAGCCACATGGCTGACCACGGGGCCAATTCGCGGCCCTACGACTGCAATCTTTGCAGCGAGAAGTACTTTTTCCGTGCAGAGTTGGATCACCACCTGGTTGATCACGACATAAGGGACCGCCTAAAGAGTTGTGTCAGTGATGTCGCCGCTAGTAGAAGTAGTACCGTAGCAGAGCCGATCAAAATCTCGGAAGAGGGAAAAAAACCATACGAAGAACCGACGGAAGAAGACATTGCTGCCAAGGCAGAACCAAAAACTGATGGCATTGACCAGAAGCTGGCCGATGAGGATGACGACGAGTACATTGAAGTGGAAAAGGTCCCAGAAGTTCCACAGGACACTGCACGGAACCCCGAGGAGGAGAACTAATCCACAGTCGCAACCGATGAAAATGCAAGCACCAGTGCTCTTGTGATAGCTCAAGACATCCTTTTGTTGCCAGAATGTATTATTAATTTATTTCATATGTTATCCAGTTAGTTACGTAGTGGTTAAGCCTGCACCAATTGTAATGAATTTTAGCAAATAAAATAACAATTACCAAAAACAAAACAAGATACAACTGAAAACACTCTGTCCTTGACTACATGAAAGTTTGCGCCCATACTCTCTTGCGAGCGAGATCATCAATATTGATGCCGAGCCCGCCGCTCGCTGTTTGCATACGAAATGGCTGGCGAACTGGCGACTCTGAGCGTGCTTCTCACAGCAACGAATGTTAATTTGTTTTGCTCATAAAACTGCAAGTTGGGTCGATCTAGAGGATAGAGTTCATCTACACGATGATGCACAGAGATCAGCCGCAATTACTAGTATTTTGCCAGCGAATTGATGTATAAACCTTCAGTTATCTCCTCTGTGTGATCTCTTGTCTCTCGTTGCTTGTCTCTTGGCTTCTCTGTCTGCTTTAAGCTTCAACAGTAATGGCGAACTCAAGCGTTGGTTTCAAGGCGGGACGGTCAACGATAGCCGCCGCCGTCGTCGGTTCGCGACTACAACGACTACGAAAACGACGTCGATCGCGGCGGGTGTAGGCATTTCCAACTTTGCAGACCGTTTATCTTGTCAGGTTGTCGTCGAGCGGGTGGACTAAATGCATTCAAGTTGCTTGCCACTTTGGTGCGATATAGTGGGAATACGGCAACGAAGGCGACGAGTGGGGGAGCCAGGCGAGGGCAACTTGCACGGAATGCGGCAACTTTTCCTTTTGAAAGCGCAATATTTTTGTTGTTAAGCTCACCGAAGTCACGTACCAGCAATAAAAGGTGCACAAAATCTTTTGATATATGGCTGGCAAATGTTGACATCGTACGAGCGTAACTTTAGCGTGTTGGATGATGATGATCTTGAAGTATTTTAAACACATTTTTGCGGTTCTTCGCAGCTACTGAGACTGAAGAGGGTTTAGGCAACAAGGCGTACACGCGTGTTGTGCGGATTAGAGCTACCGATTGTGTTTTATGTATGCGTTCGAGTGAGTGAATTGAGATTAGATTACCTCAAATTCTTTGTGTTGTTGAAAAAAAGGTATGCTTATATATAGTTATATATGTATTTCTTTTATTTGACATACTCAACGGCACGCAAGTTTTCATGCGTGTATGCGCAACCCACCATCGTACGTGTGCATACCGATTGTTGTTCATTTTTAAAACATTACCATCGAGTCAGTAATGAATCGCCGTCGGTCTTACGAATGCCAGCTTATATGTTCAAATCATCAGACATTAGTAATCTTCCACCTAAATGTGACGCAACATTCCTTTAGTGATCCAGTTTCTCCCTTTGATCCCCATAATTTTAATGAGGTACACCTCACAAAAGCCCACTGAACTCCGAGTAAAAGCAAACCACTCAACGATGCAAACTTTGTCACCATCATCACGCAAAAGCAGGGAAATAACTCATCAATGTTCGTTTTGGAGCATTTCGCATCCAAAGACCGGTACCCAATGTTCACCAAACCGCATTATTTTGGTTTTATCTTTCAAGACCGGTAGTCGTTAATTTCATTGGATTCTGTGATGATTATATATTTCGCCACATTTCGTCGGCCCGTTTTGCGGACCCCAGCAAGGTGATTTATTTTTATTTTATTTACCTCACGTAAATGAGCATGTTTGTTCCTGGAAATAAAAGCAGCACCTCTGAACATAGGATCACGGTGCAGAAATTATGAGGAGTGATGTGATTTGTCGTCCAGATAAGCTAAGGGCTTTTTTTTGCCGCCTTGGTTGTTGTTGTTTTGCATCATTTCACACAGTCGCAAGCGTGCTACTACTTGAGTGATGAAAACGCAATCGACATGCTCTTACTCTGTGTGTAGCTTACACTTCAGGACGACCAGTAGTACCCAATTAGTCCAAAGCAAACTGATCATAAGCCGCGATGAATATTTCTTAGAACTTTTTTTTACATTCCAACACACCGACAATCAACAATCGAAGACATCGATGCACGATTGTTGTTGTTGTAATAGCGTGCACCAAATCTCTTTTAATGTCGTCCTAAGACTACACATTGTCTATCATTGTTGCGTAAATATAATAAAAAGTATTTTAGAAATTTATTAAATCTAGCAGCACACAGATATCGGTTGATCCTGCGTACAATCCAATCTTTCTTCTTCGGGTTTGCTTGTATTTTTTTTTATCGTATGCCTCCATGAACTGTTGAGCGACTATGGGAAGATCTGAAGTGCGAATTACCTTGTAGCTATCAATACAAGCTGATCCGTCGATTACCTTAGTCTGGTGGATGCTTGATTGCACAGAGATGCTGCGTCTGTTTGTCTGTCTACTCGACGGCTCAACTTCACTGCATGCATGCATGCAGCTACTGCAAACACTAAGGAGAAAGAAGAAGAAATGATTACGCACAGGGAATCTTCATGGGTAAAATTGGCATATAAACATGCTTGAGTTGGTAGGCGATGGTCAATTACCGACTTTGGAACCGCTTGCGTATACTGTTTGTGTGTCTGCCGATAGTTAATTGAAGCCGATCGATTGAAATGCGATCAATTCAACTAAAGATGCCGATGTATCTTCTCGCCAGCCAGAAGTAGGTAAAATACGCCATCGACCGATACTTAGAAGGAATTTAAAAAATTGACGATAATAGGCGTAAATGTGGTCTTAATTACGTCGATTTTCCAGCGCGAAATATTTTCACGACAAGGGTGATGTGGGAAAACAAGAACTTATGTGACATAGGAATCCCATTCTCCAAAGAATAACCCAACACACATGCACATGCCCCTATTATCGTCTATCGGATCCTGAGCAATCGCAAACTTTTAAGCACCCACCTTGCTTTGTAAAACGCTGACAGTGCCGCAAATGTGTGCAGCTTTACCTGCTGGATTCATAGCTGTATTAAGTAAAAAAGAAAAAAAATAGTTTTGCAGCTACTCACAAAGGGTAACAAGCATTCCTTCGTTGTGATGATGTCTAAATTAATACAAATTATTTGGGAAGACCATTCACTATGTGTAACACACTTCACTTCAAACATCCCCCACAAAAATTGTATTTACGAGTTATTATCTCAATGGCATGGTGTTTCGTAAACAAATATTGAAAGCAGTTCGTAATGGTGATGTCAAGAGCCAAGGGCATTCAACAAGACAAATGAGGGTAGGTTATCCAGTATGTGAGGTGGTGAACCCAATAAAAAGGATTTTCAAGCTCATTTTCCTGCCACAGTGTGTCTTATTAGGGATACAATTCTGAGATTGATGATCGACGGAAATGGTGCACAAATATATTCTAAGGAAATGGGTTTTTGGCATAACATGCGATATTTTTTCTCTCTCTGCAGGACTTTTTTTGCGAATATGCTAATGAATATTTATGACAAGGGTAATACGAATGAATGACTCTTTAAAAGGATTCCGTGGTGATTACTGTGGCTTTTTATTTTTGAAGTAATGATTGATATGCTATTATCAATTGATTTGTTACGCCTATTTGATACATTAATGAGACAGGTGCACAGTACTTGAAGAGTATCACTATTCAACGGGATCCTTACGCCTATTCAAATTGGGAATGTCGTGAACATAATCCAAATGTATCGAAGCTCTAGCTGAGTTAAAGAAAACCTACAACGAACTGTACAAGCTAGAAAATAAGTCTGGCCAAGGCTGGTGGCTACGGATTCAATGCTTATGATAGTAAGGTTATATAGAGCTTATAGACAACTTGGTTCAGAACCGGACAATGTAGCAGAGCACGTCCGCTTTTAATATATCGCACACAAGTGAAGAATGACCTTAACTATTTTGGTGTGAGCAATTGGTAGTGCACTAGCTGGTTCTTCATTGTAAAGATGTAAAGCCAACTTACTATTGGCCATTCCATATGACAAGAGTATGACAAGCAGAAAACACCAAAGAGGACAAAACTTCTTACACAACACCATACAAAAAATAGGGAAAGGAACTGTAATCTAGACGTAACAGCGTGAAATTTGTTACACTCCCGAAAACTAATTACGCCAAGATGATGTGCATACTCCGAAAAAAAAACCCACATATTTTTATGGTTTTTTCGCTCATCTCCTCTTCTTTCAATCCTGTGTTACTGTTCTTTATTGCAAAATTCTACTATATCCTGACAATAAAAACAACCTATACAAAATATCTACATTCGTCAGATATTATTTCCAATCGGTTTGCTTATATACTAAATACACATCACCCACACAATCTCTTTTTTTCACGCCCGTGTTCCCACATTAGATTGGCTACCTTGCTCATGGAAGGGTGGG
Source organism: Eristalis pertinax (assembly GCA_907269125.1). Taxonomy (NCBI): domain Eukaryota; kingdom Metazoa; phylum Arthropoda; class Insecta; order Diptera; family Syrphidae; genus Eristalis; species Eristalis pertinax. The sequence continues at coordinate 11,689,937 of OU026146.1, read as the reverse complement.
GTTTTAACACGCATGTACAGTGAACAGAGTACCTAACATGATACTACACGGCGAATGTGTGGGATGCGAAAGATAGATATCATGTGTTTTGTATTTAGACGGGCGACCAATGCACTTGGTATGGTGCTGTGCACATAACTGTCATCCAAGTAAATTTGGTGACATGTTTAAAAATGAGCAAATCGTGTTGGTGAACTTTTTAACCATTCCTTTGATGGACATGCAGTCCAAGTGTCAGTGAGTGATTGGGTCACAGGGGAATATTCTTCTTTTCCACTTACCGGAAGTCTAAAATCAAAGCATTTTACCAATTAATTAATTATTTAGTGGTTCTGGTCAAGGGTGTGTCAACCCTTTCGTTTGGTCTTGCTAAGAGAGGAACAAATTACCACATTTCGAGGCAGAGCAGTTCTCCTCTAAAAACCATTTCGCCTTCTAGGATTTTTTTCTGTGTTTTTTTACAGGATAAAAAAGGTTTTACAAAATTAATAGATGTGTAAACTGATATGATATCGAAAATGCGGTCCCGTTGCCCCTATACATGCGAGATTGCGCGTCGATTCATTAAATCGGCATCAAGACAAGGCGGTCTGTTGTTTATTCCGAACAATCAAGCAATCTTAAAAGTTCCTTATGCTGTCCTCCTTCTTGGCAACCACCACGTTCCCCAGACAAAAGATGAGGACCCTAAACCTGTGAGATTGTGAAAACCAAAACGCTGAATGATGCTTGGTGGCATTATTCCCCGAATGTATCCTATGTGCTTGGCATTTCAGTACTTTAGTGCATAACAATTAACATCCTCTTTTTGTTAGTGCCAGCTACAATCTTCTCCTTGTTTTTCAACACGACTACTCAAAGAGCTTCGTCTCCTTGGGACATTATACAATGGGATCACCTTATCTCGATAAAAGATCATATTTCATATTGAAGAAATAAAGATCCTCGCGTACACGGGACAGGGGCTTGTGTTCAGTTTTATCCATTTTTCCATACCACATCCATATCCATCCATCCAGCCTTACATTCTGAGCTACTGGCTCATTGAGGTGATACATAGTCGACTTATAGGTTATGGAACACCATACAGTCGGGTCGGTCAAAGACAGGAACTGACGACATCTAGTTATATCAATCCGTTCAAGAGAGACGTTAAGGTACGGTGAGTGAGCGAGAGTGTCAATGGCCCACAATTTCATTTGCTTTTGATACAAGACGCAAGAAGCAACACCGTGTAATAAGAGAGATATCTCACACGTGTCGCCCGGGTTACCAAAGAAAAAATATAAAAACGTTGGAAAATTAGAGCGCTGCGCACAGTAGCTCTGACGGAAGGTAACTTGTTTCACAAATTTTATTACAATTCCCTGTACTGGTAATGATAATAATCATATACGAGACGAGCTGACCTTTTGGAGTGAACGTGCGCGGCCTCAAAGTGCGACAATCTAGGCGGAGGTCGCGTGGTGTCATTTTTTGTTTGTTCCTCTCCTCTCTTTTCATTTTATTTGCGTGTATTTTTGGTACTTTGCGTGTGTTGACATGCGAAAAACCATTATTTAAGCCACCAAACTATGGTACTTGAAACTTGTCCTGTATCCATAATGTGGCCAGCGAGCAAGGCGATATAAAAATATGAAGAGGGTTGTCGCCTTGTCATCTGCGCCACGATCCATGGTGTCATTGTCATAAAAAGTGTGGGTAAGTGTGGATAACTATATTTCGGGTTAGTTATTGGCCCACGCTTGTTGGTGCGGATGCTTTATTTCACGACGGCATAGCCATGCATTTACTTTATTAAAACCGGACTATGATGCTCCTTTTATTAAGTACGTGCCCAAGAGAGAGAGATTTCTCATGTTTTTGCATAAGTAACGTGCATTTATCCCTTCTGCATTATTCGCGTGCGGGGTTTTATTACATTTTCATTAGGCCTCATAAAACTTCATGTTGGTGCGTCCGCATACGTATAATGAGTGAATATCGCAATAAACTTTCTTCAATTGATATATATTTTCGCCTGTAATTCCTTTGAATTATTTATATCAATAGACCGCGTGCAGAGTCAAGCTGCTTGGGGTGGAAGCTATAAGGAGGTGTATTAGGTATTATATTTTCTTACATTGCACACATGTAGGAATATTTCATTCACTGATGGCTGGCATGGTCATGCATTTGGGTGTTTCTTTTTTCCGAAACCAGAAACGCATTCGTGAGATGCATCACATCACACCTACACCATTAATAAAAGGATCCGCTGGATACTTCGTTATGTCACCGCACCGAAGAAAAAATAATGGAAATAAGAGGAGTCTTTATTGTCAATGATTTACAAGGAAACGCACATTTTCTTTCTTTTCTACTTTGTACTTCATAAAAAATCGTTTTATTAGATTGATGCTTAGTATGGATAAGAATTCTCCTAAAAGTGTCTACACCGAATTCAGGTGAAAAGTAACAATATGCCGGGACATTGCGGCGGAAGCTTTTATGTTTAATGATGATGTTTTACTCAAAGAGAACGTGGGGTATCGCTTCGGCCATTTAATTTGCGCGTCATTCCTATTGAATTAAAATTGCTAGACACGTCTCTATAGTCTCAGATCCTCTACCTCCCACGTTGGTCACTCGGTCTTCAGTAAGAAGCCGCCATTTCTTAAATCACTTAATTAGAATTTTTCGACAATAACCCTAAGTGATAGTATTTATATATGTAGCTGATTTGTTATGCTCCCCTATAGCAACGGGAATTTCTTACAAGAGTAATATACAAGTTTCCTGGTAATTCTCTTGCACTTAAGCCATGAACTCCCAAAACCAGATTTTTAATTACCTCAGAAGAAAAATGCATAAAATGTCTTCAGATACATGTGTTATTCTTGCAAATTTGTAGTATCCGTTCTGCGAGTTAACTGGAGATTCGCTATGTGAAACAATAACCATTATAACTGTAAAGTGTCATTAAAGTTTGTCGGAGTTTGTTAACCTATTAAATGCAGGGAGGAAACTAGAGATGTTAAATCTCCTTCTGAGATACTCGTCATATAGAGCGCGTAGTGTTGAAACATGTAAATAACCTTGTCTGTGCACCTTTTTGGATTAAAAGGTTTTTAATTCAATTCTCTTTATGCTGAGTTTTTTCATGTGGTGATTCATTTATTATTTATTGTGTTAGAAAAGTCCAAGCACGTTACATGGAAATATAAGAGCTTATTAAATGTGGCTGTGCTGTATTGTGCTTCTTTAATGCACTACCCTTGCATGCCGCTTAGAATAAACACAGTACGGATAAGCAAATATCCTTTGTCTAGGACTTTGAGATAGGATGGAGATAATTTATTATTCATAATTCAACAAGTAGCTTTCCAAAATGACCTAGTAGTCTGATTTTTTGGGTAACCGGAAATAGGTTTGATTTATTTAAGAAGAAATAGAGACTGTATGTGGATTGTGGATCCGTGTGTGGAAAGCACTAGTATATATGCTGGAAATGCAGAGATTGGATTATTTACTTCGTACGTTGTGAGGTAAAGGGATGTTCATTTCATTCTTAATTCATAAACTCATTCTTCATATTTAAATTCCAAGAAATAACTTGATTTATTAATAATACAGTAGTCCCTCGATAATGTGAATTTCTCTAAAATGTGAATCGGCAAAACTTTACATTGTCATCTCTATAATATGAACTTCCTGAATTTTCATATAAAATGTGAATTTTTTTGTAAAAGTTTTTACATTTCTCTTGTTTCTCTTGATCGTTTTGCGTTCTAAATTAGGGGCTAAATAACTGTTTTTTGTGTTCAAATTGCAACAACTGATATTTGTGCTATGAAAGTGAATTGTGTGATTGAAGGTATGGATGTTATATGATCAGTTCCTGGTTATATTTTTTCAGTTAGTTGTGTCTTGTGTGGCTCGCTTAATTGGCAAGCAAGCGATCCAGTGGAGAAATGCGCTTCTTGAGTACGCCGATCAAAATTAATTGAAACGATACCTAGTTTGCTAGGGCAGAAGCAATTGAAAGATCTGGTCAAGCTATTAGCTAGTCCAAAATAACTTGAATTGAGAATATCAATATCTACGCCGATATAAATGTTTTTTTTTTTGAAATGAATAAATTTACATATTTTGTTTTCCTTTTTTTCTGATTTAATAAATATTGAAACTGTGCTTTAAAAAACATTTTGTTTTGTTTTTAATGGATTTGAAAACTGTTTCAATCAGTTTAGTAAGTGAAAAAATGTGCCAGTAATATGAATTCTTCTAAAATCCGAAAACGCCTTGTTTTAATTAGTTCACATTATCGAGGGACTAGTCTATTCAGTTATGGTTGCAATTAATTAATTTATTCTAATTTCCCCATGTGTTATTAATTCCCCCCTCTGCCTATTAAATTTCCCTATCCTATGCACGCACCCATTCAAAGAGGAAATTTTAAGAGGGATATTTTTGAATAGTCGACATTCTCCACATCTGTCATCGGGTTCTGTCATGTTCTCGTTCGGTCAGGTTCTGCTAGTACGGCGCAAGTTATTTTTCTAGTTTTCTTTTGAACTAATTTTTGTTTGTTTTCACTTCACTGTGGTGTGCTTTAAAAGAAATTAACAAGAAACGTTGTGGTCATGCGCACTTTATTGACAATTATTTTCATCATTAATAGCAGCGTAGCAAATACCAGAAATAGGAATCAGCTGCTCCACTGACAAATAAAAACATCACGTAATCGAATCATAATAGTTTGGGGTTAAATAAAACTTTGGAAAGTGTTTTCCCTTACATACATACTTATTCAAATTAATTAAGCATAGTGTACAGAATTCAGATTTCCGGAAGAATCCCACGCACTATTAACACTTTGAAAATGGATTCACTATCGATATTTAATGATTTAGAACCCAGTTTTGCTGACCTTCCTATGGAGGTGAGTAGAAATTCTGTATCATTTGCTTTAACTTAAGTGTATACTCTTAAACCTTGAAAACCGTACATACATATGTACGTCAACTTCTCATATGATTTTAAAGTGTCGCTTGATTATTGACAATTGATACAGTTCTTAAGGCAATGATTGATTAATCTATTTGTATCAAGCCGATGTCATCATTTCACACATATGTACATATGTATGTCTTTTATTGTAGATAATCGTCAATATTTTTCGCTATCTAAACTACGCGGATATCCAGGTGGCATCGCTCACTTGTCGCCGTTGGCTTGAAGCCACGAAATATGCAGAATTTCAATCTCATGTAATGATTAGAATTACAAAACTATGTGTATCAGATAAGCTTCCGCCAGGGAAAGTGTTTCTGAACAGCGATCGTCCGTATCAGCATATCTATATGGATGAAGCAACTTTTGGGACACTGGATAATTTTTTTGCTTACATGGGAAAGACTGCACAATCAGTTACATTTGAATCAACAGATATTACTGAAAAACAATTTTGCGCTGTTCTTGCTGATTTACGAGGAATCAGTGCTCTATCGATAATTAGATGCACATCTCTATTTATGACAGGACAGTTTCTAGAAAACACAGCGGATCGTAAAATGATTGCAGATACAATGGCAGGAGTGCGTTTTCTTTCATTAAAATACAATCAATATCTCTCCGATGCTATACTACTTAGATTAACTCAACAAATTTCCAATCTAGAAATGCTGGATATGTCAGGTTGTCATGTTGCCTATCATTGTGCTATACAGCGCCGATTTTACCCTGAAGAACTAGCCAATCTCCCTAGCGAATCCATTCTCACATTTAAGTTTATATTACACGTTATTCGAGCACATCAAAATTCATTGAGAGAACTTAATTTTGGCAATACACTCATTGGAAGTCAAGCAATGGAGACCCTATGCAGTATACATTGCCTCAAATTGGATAAGCTTCTGCTACACGCGTGTCGTCAACTGAATCAGCCGGGTCTGAACATGTTTCTTTCTGCCCAAACAAATCTCCGTTGCTTAGATTTATCAGATACAACATGTGTAACAAACGAAACCCTAGAAATTATTGTGAGTAATTTAAAAAATATAGAAACACTCAATATCAAAGCTTGTACGAAAATCACGAAGCAAGGTGCCCTCTCGTTAACTAAATTGCTGGGTACTCTAAAATTCTTAAATATATCTCACTGTGATGGAATAACAAGTGACGCGATTGAAGAAGGCATAGCAAGGAAACCCAATTCAGTGTTAGAAGAGCTACATATGTCGCATCTCAACATCTGTGAGGACTGCCTCATGAAATGTGGGCAACACTTTCTTAATTTACGTGTTCTTGACGTAAGTAACTGCATAAATGGCGTCACTGATCTGTCTGTTCAAGTTCTGCTCAAAAACTTGGTACGACTGCGGGTGTTGAACATGGAAGAATGCTTTCGAGTAAGAACATTTAGATTGCACACAAATATAATATATTGTATATTAATATTCTGATAAATTTTAGATAACTGATGCGGCCTTAACTGGTATATCTGTGGATAGTCAAGCAGCTGAAAGGTCGCGTTCACTTTCAATGGAATTTTTCCATCAAGATGCGCCTGAAAGTGTCTCCGAGGGGGGTTCATTAAAAATTTCACTTCGGAGCAAAGCTGAGGAAGAAATAGTACGTGATGCTGAACGCAAGAGAGCACTTCTTGCGATTTATGAACTCAATCTGGATGAATCAAAAATCGATGGAGTACCTATTAAGAACTTAAAAGGTCTAGGAACTTTAAATTTGAAAGGTTGTAATAAGATATCGGATGTGTCGCTAAAGTACGGATTTAATTTCTTGGAACTTCGTAATCTATTATTATCTAATTGCCAACAAATTTCCGTTGTGGGAATGGAGGCTTTAGTGAAAAATTGCCCATCCATTGAAGAGCTAGACCTATCTGATTGTTATAATATAAATGATAAAACGATAGAGGTTGTAACACGTAACCTCAAAAGGTTACGATCACTACATATAAGCGGGTGTACGCAATTAACAGACCACAGTCTTGATTCGATTGTTGTTAATTGCAAAGTTCTACATGTGAGTGTTCTATGTGAGAAGAATACCTTTCATTTGTATAACTCTTTCTTTTTGTATTTCAGACGCTGTCGGTATTTAGGTGTAGACGGATGTACTCGGACATAGAGGAACGTCTGGTAAATTTGTCCTCTATACGCGTACTTAATATTGACCCTTCGGCTAATATTGACAATGGCGATATATTTCGTCTCAAGAAGAGACTCGATTACTGATATTTCGCCGCCATTTTCGTTGTATTTATTTTGTATTATTTTCAGTTGTACAATTTTCGTTAGCCATTATTAGGAAATGTAAGTTTGAACAATCGTTCGAAATCTAAATACGCGCCAGAACGTTTATAGTGATTGTGGCTGTTAATGTATTGATGTAGTTATTTTTTTTTATACACACCAGTTATTTACACACAAAATTACATGCATTTTATGAAATTTGATTTCTAATTAGCAAGGAAAGTAAACAAATTTTTCGTATAGCCAATGAGAGTAACGTCTATGTAGGACTTAAGGAACATATTGTAAATACATATACAAATTGAATGATACTAGTCGGGTTGAAAAGTGATAAAATGATAAATGTATGTAGATCGATTCTAAATTAATGACTAAATCTGTGACTTTGGTGTATATACTGCAAATAATAAGCATTTTATTATATGTAATGGATAATTGAATATAAAATAAGTTTAATCAAAAAATTGTATCAGTACGTGAAGAAATATGCTTCATGAGTAAATGGATAAGTATTACTCAGGTGGAGCTTTATGTGCACTCCATCCATGGAAACATTTGGTAAAACGCTTTGATTCCTTATTCTTCAGAGTGAGGAAAAGTTTGCGCGGTCTCTCTGGTTGTTTAATTCTCATATGTTGAATGTATACCTGAAAATATTGTTAATAAAGTCATATATGTATGAATGTAATAGAAAATAGTTAAATATATGTACTATATATAAATTTATTTTACCTGTGCAGACTTGTAAGCAAGTTTGATTTCCACTTCGCTACATCTCGAGCCGAGCCAAAGGAATACCTGTTCACCATTGTCAAGGATCATAATGTCGTCGTCAGCTAAATCGTCTTGACAGAAGTCTGAACATTTTTCAGCCACTGTAAAGTATCCTTTTTCGTTGGAGCAGCGGAAAAGTCGAGTGAAATTCATGTAATCAGCATTTTTCTCATATGGCTTACGACCACCTAGAGCAACCCAAAAGAAGTTTTCTGGCTCTTCACCCTCGTTAAGTACCTGTCGACGGATTATATTTTCATCATCCCGATGAACATGTTCTATGTGCACTTACCTGCAAACTGACCCAAGGAGTGTTGAACATGTTCTCGGCAATGTCTTGTACGAGTTTGGCTTCTTCATGTGCTGAATTTGAACCAATCCAAACGTAAACTATACCCGATTGTGACTCGTCTTCGGTCTCAAATGGAACGTAAAGAATATAACTGGAAAAGTTTAGATCATCATCACAATATACGTGGGTTTCTTCACATAAAGTATATATTACCAAAACGCTGAGTTCAAGTGCACTGCATCCGGAGTTATTTGTATCAGTCGCGTGCATAATGCCCCTCCATTGGAACGAAGGTGGAAAAACTCTACGGGAGATTTACCATCCAATGTGCGGGGTTTATCCTTTCGTTTACCCGTATGTATAATGAACTTTCGCTTAAAGTGTGCCATAAATTTAAGATTTTCCTGCTGCTGATGTATGCGAATCACCTCCAGCTCTTCACCAAACATTGCCTTGAATTTTTTTTGCAAAGTGAAAGTGAATGTTAGCCAACCCATATTGCCAGCATTTCGTCCCTGCCAAAAGTATACAACGCATTGGATTTCTTCATCAGGTGGGGGCCTATTGTCATCGACAACATCGTCTCCTTCATCTTCCAAAGGAACGCAGTATCGGCATAAGAATACATAGCATTCACCAGTGTAGAAATGGCCAAGCTCTTCTTCCGGTAAACGTACAAACTTTTTGCCTTCCAAAACAAATGCCTCCATTGCTTCCAAATCATAATTCCACTCTTCCTCCAGCTGTTCAGCTTCACTTAAGGACATAGGATTTTGTCTCGGCATAAAAAGAGCGGCTAAATCAGCCTTTGTTTCTTGTTGTCTGGCCCACTTTGTCAAATCTGCTCCTGTTTTAGCTACCGACGTTGCAGTGCGAGTAAAATCGACAGCCATTACTTCATCCCATCCAATAAACTTTGACTTAAATATTTGAATTTCAGTACCTTCCTGAACACGCGTCACCAAAGCGTAATCAGGACGGGTAATCATGTTGAAAAGTTCCCTGGAGAGTTTAACTGCGGCAGCTCTGACTAAACGAGTCGATTTTTTGCCAAACCACACAAACAGATCTGCGTAGCAATCAAGAATGTACACATTTTTGCTGTTTAGTAAGGTGTGAACTAACTTCTGTTCGGGAATTTCAACTTGAGGCAGTTCTAGATATCCCATGCCCAACTGGACTTGATACAAGCGTGGTACAGCTGGAGAGAAATTATCTCTTACATGTTGTGGAATTTTTTGTGCGGATGCAAGCTCTGATTCAATGCCTAGTTCGTTCCAGAAATCCGTGCTTTCATCGCCTGTAAATCAAAAGATACACTTCTATAACAATTTTTTTCTTTAATGCAATTCTTTTACGAACCTTGTAGTACGACGATTATATCACACTTATTCTTCCTTTCCGTCTTGCTTATTTTTTCAGCCATTAGCCGTGCTTTAGAATTTATTGTATTTTTTGAGCAACGGCCATACCAAAGGAACATTTTCACACCACAATCAAGCATAAAAGCGTATCGTGGATCGAGAGAATTGAAATCGACAGCCACAGGTTCTAAATGGATTGATGCTCCTACAGCAATGACACGATACAACCGCTTGGTATATAACATATCTTCAATAGTGTAAAAACCAGTGGCAGTGCGTCCCCCTTCAATGTAGGTCACATCGGTATCAAAGAGTGCCAAGAACTCCTCGGATTCGTCATCTGAAATATACGGTCAATAGCAGGAAAACAATGACAATATAAAATGACATTACTTTGTTCTTCACGAATAGTACGACAACGGGCACCCAAAAAATTTCTAAGGTTTACAGCGTGAATCGCAGCACAAGCCCTCTTGTCCAGAGTAGCATTGTTTCCAATCCAGAAGAATATTTCCCAGGTCAGTTGACCTAAATCATCAACACTTGTTTTTAAAACAATGTAACAATCACCTTCGTAGAATTTTCCATGAGCAACCTCTTCAATCTTGTTAGGCAGGAAGTTTTCAATTTCCCACACAGTTAAGCCTGGTAATTGACCGTCATCTTTCTCAAAGAACTTCGAATAATCAAGTGGAGGCTTCTCAAGCGACTCATCCCAACGCTTTGGTTTCAAACTTTCTGGTTTTTCTCCATCCATGTTCCAAGTATTGCTTGAATTTTTTCCAGATGCATCTTTGTCTTTGGCAATATCCTTCATGCCTTTCAGTATTTTTGCAGAGTCCTGGTCGGGTCCGTCGTTTCGAAGTCCTCGGCGTAAACGTATTTTTCTGGCAATTGGATCCTTGCCAGTCGAGTTTGTCGGCACAGACGGAGGAACACTAGCGCCTGCTAGGCGCAGTTGTGTTTGTAATGAGAAATCTATGTTATAAAATTCAATACCGGATCCTTTCGTTGTTTCCGTAGGCTTTGGTGGCATAATCAGATCTGGATTGTTCCGCAAGTCTAACAGATCCAAATCAGAGAGCAGATGTATAGCATCCGGCAAGGTTATAAGTCGATTTGAGCTAAGATTCAGTTTCTTTAGGGCACCGCACCGGCAAAGTCCTTCGGGAACCATTTCTAACATGTTGTTAGAGGCCGAAAACACTTCCAGGCTGCATAACTTGCCAACGCCTGATGGAATCCCTTCGAAATCTAATTTATTATCATTTAAGTATAAACGCCTTAGATGGACCAATTTGCAAATAGCGGAAGGCAATGCTGCTAATTGATTGCGGGAGAGATTTAAGGTTTCCAGTTTTTGCCAGAATTCAACCCCTGAAGAGAGCTCAATTATTTCATTCTCACTTAAATTCAGACGCTTCAGGTTCGGCAGATTGTATAGGCAATCTGGAACCTTGGGTAGCGAATTCTGAGACAAATCCAACTCAGCCAAATTTGAAAGACTATCAAGAGTGGTCGGAAAATTTAAAAGAGTCCTTTGCGTATTTCGCATGTTTAGAACTTCCAAGTTCTGCAACGACGGAAGCTGTCTCAATTGAAACAGTTCCAAGGGATTATCTGCAAGTATAAGTGTCTGTAAGTTTGCTAGACGTCGTGTTTGAGGTGGTAAAGTCTCTAATTTATTATTAGACAGGTCCAGGAGCAGTAAATCTGTAAGGTGAATGAATAGTGCTGTGGGTATTGCTTCTATTTGATTGTGGCTTAAGTTCAACACCAAAAGATTTTTTGCACGTTCCAATCCCTCTGGGACATCTTTTAGTTTATTGTGCGATAGATCAAGCGTTGTCAGTTCGTCCAAGCGAAAGAGTTCTGGAGGGATGCCATTGCTCTTTATGTTGTTGTGCCGAAGATTCAATGAACGCAGGCATCCCAGTTCAGTCAATTCACCGAATAGTTTTTCCAATTCATTGTTCTTCATAGACAGATGTTCAAGTTTGTGCAAGTTTCCCATCTCTTCGGGAACTTCTTTTAGCTGAGTTCGATCTAATTTCAGCCACTGGACGCGTGTCATCAAACGCAATGCGCTGGGAAATTTGTCCCCCTGCAAGAGAAAAATTCAATTTGTAAACAACAATATACACATCACTTGAATTGTTTATAAACACAAGAGAGGGAAGTGATTATTTGAAATGGGAATTCTCTTAGACCATATGACATTGACAGCCATAAAACTTCTGGTGACACATCGAATACAAGGTGATTTTTCGTTCATTATTTTCACCATAATGTAATACTTTCGATGCAATTAGGATCCGCAATTTAATTCATTGATATTGAAGTTCGCGTTTTCTACATTTTCTATTTCTATAAACACTTACACTGAAATCATTTTTGGTAAAATCTACACCACGGACGAACGGTAGCACTCCCGTATTCGCCATTTTCTCGAAATGCCAGATGCACTGCACAATGACAATGACAGTGGGTTACCCGTGTTGCCAGCTCTTGGCAGAGTGCAAATTGTCGCCTAGTGGAGCCTTCAGGTATCAAAATGAGTTTAATTTAGTACTATGTATTATTTTAAAGTTAGGTTCTGGAATGTGCATATGTATATGGATTTTCATCCTCAAAAATGTTGTGTGACGTACTCAATTAAATTCGAGGAACGGACTATTGTCGAACTTGTGACTGAATTAATTTCTTTATTCGAATCACCCTCTGTGAAAGTGACTGCAAAAGTGTGTGTACACATCGGGTATCTGTCACTTTACCTTGTATCGTAGTAAAGTATGTACACTAATCGTACAAAAAGAGGAATTGGGAGTGTTTAAACTTGTATTCTTGCTAGTGATTATTGTACTTTATTAAATACTTGTAAAGAAATAACATATGTTCTGCCAAGGTAACTCATCGGCAAGTGAAAGTAAAAAACGAAAAATGTCTCGAGGACCAAGTGATGATTCTCCAGTCGACTTGGCCACAATAAACTACGCGACGGATAGATACCCATTTTGCATTGTGTGGACTCCAATTCCCGTGATAACATGGTTTTTCCCATTTATTGGTCACATGGGGATTGCCATGTCGACGGGAGTCATTCGAGATTTCTCAGGATCATATTATGTGTCTGAGGATAATATGGGCTTCGGAAGACCTACACGTTATTTGCAATTGAGTATTGATCAAGTTTCTGGCGGGCAGTACGAGTGGGACGAAGCAGTTTCTAAAGCCTCCGTTCTCTATGGTACTCGGATGCACAATCTCTTCTGCGACAACTGTCATTCCCATGTTGCAACAGCTCTCATTGGGATGAGGTACAGGAACCGTACCAATTGGAATATGCTTATACTTGCGATTTGGTTGTTCTTCTGCGGTCGGTACGTTGGATTTATGGGTTTCCTCAAAACATGGATTCCTTTCTGCATAGTGTTTACGTTATGTATCATACTAGGTATTTATTTTTAAATATAATTGATGAAGTAGCTAATTGCAATTAATGTATTATTGTCAAAAATAAAATGTATATGGAAATGTACATATGTATGGGTATATGAGTAATTCTTTATCAGGAACAGATAGTCATACCGCCGAGATAACGACCGATTTCTGTGGACACCTGTGGGCAATGATAACCACCAGAAGCTAATTATTGTATTCCTTTTTTGTTTATTTAGATTCAAAAAAACTTAACAGAAACAAAATATGTAAATAAGAGTTCGGAATTTCGTAGGATCATTGGTTTTCCAACGCGGCAGTAACTTCATCGGCAATCTCCAACAATTTGCGCCATTGAATGGCTGACAAACAGATTCCTTTCTTTCCTGGCAATATATTTCCATTCTTTTCATAGTATTCTCTTATATCAACCGACCTACGTCCACGGAACTCATTAATGCTAACTTGACGGAGTTTCTCTAGTGTCCAGGAGGTTCCCGGTTCAGCGGCTTTTGTTTCGGCGGCTTTTGTTTTTTTCGCCGCTGGTGGTGGGGCTTTCTGCAAGTAAAACACGTGTTTAAGCAATCAAACAGGTTTCGTCGGTAATTATATGCCTACATCATCTGGACCAGAATCACTGTCCGAAGAACTGGCAGCCTTTTTCTTAGGCATTGCAACCGTTTTTCTTAATTTTCCACAATCTCTAACAAGGGCACAACTACAAATTGAAAAAGCCGCTCAAACACTGACAAACAGAAATCATCTACAAAGAGATGTCCAACTCCGGTTTGGGCCTTTACTATAACCCCCTTACCATTCACGGATTTTGTTCTAAAGTCACGCATACTACTTTATTTTCACTTACACTTGAATATCTCTTTACTATAATATCTGCACATAACCCCGAAATATTGTAATTGTATTTAACCCGAAGGTAGAAATAGTTGTAGTTTCAAACCAAGAACAGCAAAGTTGTCATATCCGAAGTTTCTCAAACTTTGAGAAAAAAACTATTATTTCTTCTGAAGAGGTGCCAGACACACTACTAAAATTCCTAGGTAGCTAGAATGATAAAGAGAATTTAAGGTACTATGTTAATTTTTCCGTCAATGGCATCGTGAGCCGTTGGGGGAGTCACGCCATTCACTAACCATAGCGTGCGGGGATCAAACGGCAACGGACAACGGCATCGACTTAGGACAGGCACATGGAACGTCTCATCGCTCATAGGGAAGGATCAAACGCGAATGGCGGAGTGAGCGAATACACCCACCCCTATGAGGCAACCTATAATGTCGTTCATGATCCATCGTTAAGCATGTGCAAAACACAAATGTTTCGTTAAGATGAGCTAGTGCGAAATGAATCGCACCGCGCATATGCGAATCTGACTGAAAAAACCCAGACACAAATTTGAAAAATGAGCAAATCAGCTGATATTATGTTGGTATTCGTACATACATACACATATAATCGAACTAGAAACATGAGGAATTCATAATAAATCAAAATTAAATAAAAAAATAAAGGAGGCAACGGAAGAATTTCTGACAGGAGGCTATGCGCGCATGTGTTTATTATAGTTAGTCGTGTATTTTTAGAAAACATGGCGAAACAGTTCGTCCAAACTTGACACTAGCTCATGCTCGCTCATGCGCATTATAGTTGAGCCTTGAGGATTTTTCGACATGTTGGAAAAAATCAGTGCGTGACTCTAGAGGCCAGAGATGAAGTATTAAAGAGATAGTCAACTTCTACCTCTCTTGCCCCTTGATTTCATCTGACAGCGTTTTTTATTAAATGTTCACAGACAGTGTTTGTGAAAACGATTGATCAGCGAGCAACTGCAGACTGCTCTAAAGTCTTAAGAAGTGTGCGTGAAAATAAAGTAGTATGCGTGTGTTTAGAGCAAACGCGATGGGCAAGGGGTTTTCCACTGGAAATACGACTATCTCGGTGTACATGATTTCTGCTAGAGGCGCTTTCACTCACACTCCTTTACAAATTGAGAGATCTTCGCTCAAATTGAGAGTCAACTGACATTTGAGATATGGCAACAGCTGACTGAGTTTAATTTAACGGGTGAAATTAGTGGAGTAGCAAGGACACAATATTTTTCATGTGGGATTTGTGAATTGAAAACAGCTGATAAATTGAGTTGATATTTCAAACTCTAGACTCGTAAGGGGGAAAACTCCAGCAGCAAAGCCCTATTATGTTTCAGGCATTACTGTGTTGAAAATTGTGTTGAGAATTTAACGTAACTTAATTTGTATTGTTATCCCTTTAAAATATTTCTTATTATATTTTCATCTTCGAACAATGATAGTTTTATATAAAAAAAAACAAACAAAACAACATTTAAAGTATGTCCAGAAATGTATTAAGTCATATGAGTATTTGCACGAGCGATTGGTTTCGATACGCACACAAGTGAACGTTCACATTGTACTGGCAAAACTCAAATCTGCGTTTACATCTCCCTCTTACTTATGGGAACTTACACGCTATCTCTTTCGTGATTCTCTGGGCAATGTAAACACGAATTGAGAGATTTCATATTCAAAACTGACAGACGTATAAAAATTCATGACATGGACGTTTTTAATTCACAATAATACAATTCTCAGTCGACTGAGTTAGGCAATACCAAAGTGGATTTCAGTCGACAAATTTGTCGATTATCGATTCAATCGACAATCGACACTAGCAATCGGGGCCAATGTTTATTTTACGATATTTACGAAACCGTCGACCACAAACTTGTGAACGACGAAATTTGAAACCAAAATCGTCTACTATCGATCACAATCACAAGATCAAAACATTCAATCGAATGTCGACAATCGTTGCGTATCGATTATCGATTGATAATCGACATTCGCAATCGGGGCCTATGTTACTATATTAAAGTGCTTACTTACTTTGTTGTATGATGGTTAATCATGGATAAGTACAGCATTATGCTATTATAAAGGGTGATTTTTTAAAAGCTATAGGAAAGTTTTTTCAAAAAAAAAAACACATAAAATTCAGAAAAAATGCATGAAATCTTTATTTGAATCGATAGTACGGTCTATATAATTTAATGTTTGTAGATTATTTCATGCAAATGTTGACCTTGACTGCGCCTCAAATGGTCCATCCGCTTAGTCCAATTTTGGCATACTCTTTCCAACATTTCGGCCGGTATCTCACGAATAAATGCTTCAATGTTGTCTTCCAATGCGTCAATTGAAGCGGGCTTGTCTGTATAGACATGAGCTTTAACATAGCCCCACAAAAAATAGTCTAAAGGCGTTAAATCGCACGATCTAGGCGGCCAATTGACCGGTCCCGAACGTGAAATAAAATGTTCACCGAACTCCCCCCCCTCAATAAGTCCATTGTTGCGCGTTCTGTGTGGCATGTGGCACCGTTTTGTTGAAACCACATGTCATGCAAGTCAAGCTCTTGCATTTTGGGCAAAAAAAAAGTTGGATATCATCTCACGGTAGCGCCCACCATTCACAGTTACGTTACGATTCGCATCATCTTTGAAGAAGTACGGTCCAATGATGCCACCAGCCCATAAACCGCACCAAACTGTAACTTTTTCTGGATCTTGCAATGCTCCTGGCTGATATTCACTCCAACATCGACAATTCTGCTTATTTACGTACCCATTAAGCCAAAAATGAGCTTCGATTAAACTTTCTTAACAGAGCACGCATTTTAATAATAAAATTCAATAATTTGCAATCGTTGTTCGTTTGTAAGACAATTCATGGTTAAATTATAGACCAAACTGAAGATGTTTGACAGTGAAACAAAACACGAAACGTGCGTCAGCTGTTTAAACCAGTGTTGCCAAAAAGATAATAGCTAAAAAACCACCCTTTATTACTGTTCCAACCGTAAGACCACAGTTCACAGTGATACATTCATCCATTGATATTAGAATGCAATATGAATTAAAGCAGGACATGAGGATATGATTGCATGCTTTTTGCAAGAAACTGCAGTCCCTCTAATAGTTCATGAGTAACCTGAGTCGCTCGACTCGATTCAAATACAATTTTGTTCTTTTTAGATTAGGTGTTGTTGCAGGTTTGCAGGGTTCGTCATCAGTAAAATTATCCGTTTTTGTCACAGCGACATCTTCAAGTTAAGTAGACAACTATTTTATTTATGCTTGTTATAATAAATGAATTTGAATTTGAACGTATTCCTCATCGAGAACAGACGTGTTTTCATTATAGTATTCAATTTCAGTAAAAGTTCTCAGTTACATGGAGCAGTCGGTAATTCGAACAAATATACGCATAATTTATCTACAATCGAATAAAAAAACAAAAACCCAAAATGTCGCTTCTAGAACAATTAGTTCAAACAACAACCGAATTATCTGTTATTCACCAATTTACTTTCGTATTACTTAAAGGTGAAATCAAAAACAGAGAACTGGACGCAAGTCCCACGACGAAGCATGAAGCAGTTGAAGATATTCTAGAAAACAACTCTGCTCTTTCAAAAGAAGTTATGCTCGCTTTCAGTGGAAGCAAATTGACTGGAATAGCAAAAAACTGGCAAAACTTCGAAGGCGAGAAGAAAGGAAGCTGGTCATCGTGGCTCCAAGCATTTAAAACACGATTCATCAAGCCTCCAACCCTGCGAGAATGGACCGAACGCGTCAACGCACGAATTCAACAACCAAATGAGACTATAACGCAATACCTTAGCGGTAAGTTAGAAATTATCGATAAGGCTCCGAACAACATAGACATTCCTATAGCAGAACTAATCTCATACCTAATAGAAGGTATTCTCGATCATACAGACCGACGACTGATGCGTATAAACGCACCTACTACTTTCGACAAATTATTTGAAATAGGAAAAACATTAGACTATGATAGAAAACATATCGCCAAATACCTGCCCAGTATACACGTTACACACAAACCGCAACCATATATACACAACATCTCTCAGCAATACAACAATCATCCACACCAATCAATCAAAATCTCTCAGCAATACAACAATCATCCACACCAATCCAATCAACAATATAATGTCCAAAGAATCGCACCAAACAACTCAAGCAACTACAAATGTCCACGTTGCAAACAAAATTCACATTCAGTCTCCCAATGTCACATACCATGTCCAATATGCAACAAAACAGGTCACTCAATTAACAGTTGCCAAAATAAGACACAACCAAAACAAGCAAACTGCGCTCTTAAATCTAAAGGTGGCGCTCGTGGTCTGCCGATTGTTGAAGCCACATCCTTTGAAAGAGCTGTCATCTCGACTCTCATCGACAGCGACTCAGAACAATCAGTTATAGACCGTCGTTCTATCCCACCAAACTATCATATTCAAAAATACGAGGGCCCCTCAATCTCGTCCATAGGGTACGAATGTTATCCAATAGGCCAAATAGACTTGTTTATATCTGTAGGTGACATATCCTGTACATTCGGACCCGTCGCAGTTATTAACAACAGTCCAATACCAATAATACTTGGCAGCGATTGAATCTAATGGCGATATCCAAATTAAAAAAAAACTATGAAATCAAACCAAACATTAACTCTTGCATCTTCAAAAACATTCAAGTCGTTCGCTAGCCTTTCTAAAGAAATCGATGATCAAATAACAGTATCGAACTGCCGACCAATAATTTATAAAAACATAAGAGCATTTTCGACAGACGATAATGTTATCGGCCACTGTACGATCGGTGTACGATCACTTAACACGCCAGATGAAATACCAGTCTCCAAAACAAACGAGAAGTTGTCATTGCGTACGCCAGTCGTGCATTAGCAGATTCTGAGAAGAACCTTCACATCAGCCAAATCGAAAGTCTTGCTATACACTGGGCCATTACCAACAAATTTCACATTTATCTATACGGTTTAAAAGGTTTTACTTTAATCACAGACAACTGGACAACTGCATGTTTGCTAGAAAACAGTAAATTCAATCGCAAGTTTGCGAGATGGCTCTTGGATCTTCAATCGTACAACTTTACTATCAACCACAGAGCCGGAAAGTACAATGTATGTGCTGACGCGGTATCAAGGATCCCAAACAACGTTCATCTTCGCTCATCTTATTCTTAAATCTAACAACGAGACAAAAATTTCATTAGCACAAAACAGTGACCCCAAATGCCAAAACCTGATCCAAATCCTAAACAGAGACGCAAACACAAAACACGACAAAATAATAAAGAAAAGCTACTTCATTCAAAACAATATTCTATTATACAAAAACGATAAGGTCTTCGGTCGAATCTATACACCAAAATCTCTACAACAAAGCATACTTCAAATGTGCCATGACAATAGTGGTCATTTGGATAATGAAAAGACATTTTCAAAACTTTCCAATCGGTATTTTTGGTCATCAGCTGCTAATGACTGCAAGGAGTACGATTCAAGCTGGCGCACGTGTCAACTGTTCAGTCACCGAACAAGCACAATTATTGGTTTCCATCAACCAAGAAGCATTCCTCAGAGACCTTTTGACGTAATATCCATGGATCAATGTAGTTTTCCAGAAGACATAGAAAAACAAAAACATATTTTAATCACAATTGACCATACAACTCGATACGTAATAGCTAAAACCACAGCTGATGTCAGTTCCAATTATGTAATTTCATTAACCGAAGACAAGATAATATCAATTCACGGACCTCCAAAAGAAATCATCAGCGACAATGCTTCGAGTTTCACATCCAAAGAATTCCAAGTGTTTTTAAGAAGACATGGAATCCAAGGTTCGACAACTCCACCTTATTGGCCGGAGTCCAACGGATTAATAGAACGCGAAGTTCAAACCGTCTCATCAATCCTTCGAAAATACATCTCAGAGGGAGATAATAAAATACATCTCTCTAGGAGATTTGGTGCTGGCATTGAGCCAAACCCGCAACAACAAGATATCCTCAATCTATGAATCCAACCCATTTGAAATCGTAAATATATTGGGCGAAAATGTTATTAAAATCCGAAGAATCGATGGCTTGGGCCAAGAAATCACAGAGAAAATAAAGAAATTCAACAAATAAAGAAATTCAACAGTCGAAAACCAAATGACAATCAGCTGTTGACTGACACTGATTTACAAATCAACGAAGATGAAGTAGTCGAGACACGAACAAGTGACAGAGATGAAACCAGCAGTGAAGATGAAACAAATATCAATTCAACTCGAATACGAAGAGCACCAAAATGGTTTGACGGCTATGAGCTTTAATTGCCGGAGTCAATTTCTTCAAGACAATACCAAGTCAAGTAGAGTAAGTACTGCCACAAGGGCATAAATAAAATAGTTTATTTATGCCCTTGTGGCAGCACTTACTTTTATTTTTATTATGTTGAAAGCCTGTTATAATAAATTAATTTGAATTTGAACGTACTCCTCATCGAGAACAGACGTTTTTTCATTATAGTATTCAATTTCAGTAAAAATTCTCACTTACAGCTTCCGAGGCTTGTTGTTGCTTCGTAACTATATTTTATTTTGTGTGGCCCCCCGACCTGGAGGGCCAGTTCCTTTTTTGTAACCCCTACGACAAGAGGTCGCACTTACAAAGTTTGGCAAGTTGAGCTCGGGTGAACTACAACCAGTACCCGATGGCTACCACTTAGAGGTAAAATAAGCACAATTGGTTTGTAGAAAAAGTTGCAACACTGGGCATCGCCAGGTTGACGCCAGTCAGTGCCTACCCGATTCCCATAACATCCACCCACCTTTTCATCGATTTTAAGACCGCGTATGATAGCATCTATAGAGACGAGCTTTATTCTTCGTGTGATTTTCGGTCCCGTCTGCATAGATGGTCAGTGGAGGAGGAGATATAATCACGAACTATACGGGCTGTTTAGCGACATCGAGTTAGGCAGAAGAGTGAAGATTCATCCAAGATTGAGATGGCTAGGTCATGTAGAGCGGATGGAAACCAATGCTCCGGCCCGAAAAGTCTTCGAGTCCACCCCCGAGGGATGGCGCAGTAGAGGAAGACAGCGACAAAGGTGGCGCACGCAAGTGGAAAGGGACCTCAACCAACTATGCGTGCGAAACTGGAGACAGCTAGCTAAAGATGGAGCTGGCTGGAGATGCTTGTTGGTTGAGGCCCAGGACCACCTCGGACTGTAGCACCACCTTAAGTAAGTAAGCTGGTGCAGGTGTTGTTGTGAAGTAACTGATGCAGATAAGGTTGCAAGGGTTGGTGGTGTTGGTGAAGAACTCCTCGAAGTCGTAGATTATAGTTTGGATCGTTGTAGGGAATTAGTTACCCAAGGAGCCAATGTAACCGAGTTTTCTTTTTGGTGTCCTCTGATTCTTGAGCAACAAAGCACCGAAAAGCTATGAACGGATATGCCTGTGCGAGCGTTGAAAGCACGGTTTCATCGGTATATTCCTCAATTACCAAACTAAATTGATTAATAAATATGCAATTTACAATCTAAGTTTACTTGGATAAACCATAAAATTAATTAATGAGTGCAACACCTTGAAGATATTTTTGAAAGATGCAATGGGGACAATTTGCTCGTCTCCAACGATTTTTTTAAAAAATACAATGAAAAACTTATCCCTTATTCATCACTTTTATTCCATATAATGTGATAAATAACACATTACACATTTAATAGCACTTTAGAAAATGCAAATATATATATATATGGAGGCGCTACAGCCCGTAAAGGGCCAGGGCTTAGCTTCTCAGCAACCACTCGTGTTGTGCGTGCTATTGTTCTATCACGAGTGGATCCTGTGGACTGTAGATCCCAGTTTTATGCCGACTCCGAACGGCAAAGTTATACTCTTTTTCTAGACAGTTATACTCTTTGAGCATTGTCAGTGACTCGAAAGAGGTGGGGCAGTGAAAAGTATTTCTTGTCGAATCGAACCTAGACTGGTAGGTCCAAGTGCGTAGGAGTCGACGCACATACCCACAACGCCACGGGCCACCACAGAAAATGCAATCAGACTATTAAAATATTATTTCACTTTTAAGTAACCCAGTTGTGTTGAACTGTATGAATGCCTCTCACTACTTGTTTAAAATACTTTAAAAAACAACTCCAATCAGGCAAAAAATTGCTTTAACATCTTAATAATTCAATTAGGAATATATTAAAACAACTTTTTCTTCCTGGAACAATATTAAAACACTAGTATTCCTAACAAAAAGACAAACATTACTCTTATTTCTTGCAATTCGTATGGAAATTACATAGACCTGTCAAATCGGGTGTCGCCTGTGACGTAGGCTGCGCAGAACGAACGAAAATTGAACTCTTTATTGCGTAATCTTCTGTCTCTCATTCCTGGGCCGTTCCTCATCAATGCCCGAAATGACATCGGTGGAACCAAATGGAATGCAACAATTTGCATGATTTCATTCAGTGTGTCATAACCGCTACAAAACAATTACGGTGTTTATTTTTTAATAAATTTACCTGTGAAAATATTCTTTCACAAGCAGCATTAGATGTCGATCAAATTATCATTATTTGCAAACTGACATATTGTTGCATATTTTTTGCTAACATTTCATCAAAATGTTTCAACTGACTGAATCTCATTGTTGTTAAAACCCGATGTCAAAAGATTTGATGCATACTTATCAAATTTTATTTGTATATTAAATGCTAAGTGTGGGAACATTTGACAATGTTTCCTAACGATTTACATTCATCATCAATAACGCTTTGCGGATTTGAGAATGAAAGCTCTCGAATTAGTAAATTGTCAATGGGTAATCTGGACATCAATTGTATACAAGGTTCAATTAAAAATGTGTTTATACCTTCTTTATTCGACTTGTAGTACTTGTAATGCGCCTCCACATTAACACCTAAATATGTATATCTCGGTAGCCAGTGAATAAAATTGTGCAGAATGTACTAAATTGACTATTTTCAAAATATTTTTTTCAAATGCTGCCGAAAACTGCTAAAATGTTAGAAAATGCAAAAAAAAATGATCGAATCCTTCTAAAATTGCAGGAAATGCTAAATCTGGTAACGCTGCCGCTTGGCAGACCCAGGATATGGTGGTTGCTCCAAGTTCAAGAACTCGCCTGGTTGCGCTTGGGGATAACTCCTGATGAGTTGGAGTCGATGGCGAAGGATTGAGTGGCTTGGAGATTGCTTGTGCGTGCAATACCCCCGCCATTCCTGTCTGTGTAAAAATCGTGTGACGTCTCTCAATGACCATTTTCTGCGAGAGAAGACTTACGTATACAATGGAGATACATTGAAATGAAAAATTGAAAAGATTTCCGTATAAATATATCAAAATGAATTTCATTTTCTTTTTATTAATACTTACGGGTACAACTTTTTAATATAAAGCTTTAATACACATTGAACTAGCATACTATGACTTATAAACAGGTCTTATCTAATTTTTCAGAAATGTTTCTATTTAAAAAATTTAATTCTTAAATCTAATATAGTTTTTGTGTAATTTTTAAACGTTTTCAATACAATTTTTTTACTGAATATACAATCTAACTCACTCATGCAAACAAGATTTGGTTTATGAAGACGTCCTGCCGTTATCACGTCCAGAATCGTCCAGATTAACCACTTTTGCTATAAACCTATTCAGGATATATCTAGCACGGTATTCCAGTGCATCATACCTTATATCGTCCATGTCATCACGGCTTCTGCGTCCTTAACTTAACCTTCGGTGTGATCTTCAGTAGTAACTAATTTGGAGAAGTAGGAAGTATTTAATCTACTTTCATAACTTACTTCATCTTTGGCCTAAACACCAGCCTGCATATCGGTTGCTCGTTCAACAAAGCATTCCACGTATGCACCTTCTAATACTTATCCTTCATTCCTACCGACTAAATGGGAACGTAAACGATATTTGAACTTGGATGTTCATAGAGACTTCCTTTGGCACTTAGCCCACCAAAAAAACATCTCTAACATATGTATATGATTTGGTCGGTAGGTAAGGATATACTCTGGTTCAAAATTCTCTTTCAGGCATTCGAAAACCAAAATCAAGTGTAATGCTTAATATAATACCTCTCTGAAGGGTAAGTTCGTTGCATCGTTGAAACACATTTTCAGCACAATGCATTGAATATTGTCCAATTTCTTATTATAGCATAAGCTGTGGGATTTGAAATCGCTAATTTCATCCATACATATGAACCAAGACACCACGTGTGGCTTGGCAATATATTATTCAGGCGCTACAGGGCGCGAATGTGGAATTCCCACTAAATGCTTCCATATCTCAACTCCGCCCACTTTATGAAGATGCACACCCCGAGGTTGAACAACAAGAAGAAGGTGCTGTTGTTGTTCTCGAGATAGCCGATGTTGAAAATATCGAAGCTTCCGCTGTCATCCCTGCTGCTGTCCCAGTTGGAGTTACCACTGCGATCACTTAGGATGTCACTGTTGCTGATGTAATCAGTGCAAAAGTTCCTGATGTTAATGTTACTGCTGTCGTTCCCGCTGCTATTTCTGATGCTGATCCTGCTGTTGAGTTTCCACTGCTAGAATCGCCGATGCTGTCCTTGCTGCTGAGAGAAGTGCTATTAATGTGCCAGAATCAGCTGTTGAAACTGTCGTCCGTGAACCAGGTGCGAAGAGTATTTAACAGCCCGCCCATGTATCTTAACCCCAAATGGACTATGCCGTGACCCGTCAATTAGAAGAGCGGGTGAAAAAACTGCGAATGCGTCATACATACTTCAAAAACAAATTCAATAATTGGAAACGGCCGAGGGATCCATTCGCACTAGTCAACTTTGATGAATTAGGTCTTGCTGTCCTCAA
Source organism: Eristalis pertinax (assembly GCA_907269125.1). NCBI lineage: Eukaryota > Metazoa > Arthropoda > Insecta > Diptera > Syrphidae > Eristalis > Eristalis pertinax. Next base: position 11,664,988 of record OU026146.1, on the reverse strand, counting down.
AGTTTAGTGGAGATGACCATTATTATATCGTAAAGTGGTTTGTGCAGTTCGTTGACTTGTGAGTACTGCAAAAAAGAAAAGTGGTTCGTTGGTGCCTGGAAGGAACGGCGAAGCATTACGTCGCCAATCTTGGACTGATGGATTGAAGGCGGTACTTATAATACATTTAGAAGAACATTTACTCGTCAGGAGATGTATCGTGCCCGAACTCTGAAAAACAATGAATCGTGCTTAAGTTATGTGATAGCCATGAAGTCAATTGCATCCAAGTGTGACATCGAGGAACAGGAGTTGGCGGACATAATTATTGGTGTCATTCCTGATAATAGCAACAACTTCACCCTATTATATTGAACAGTCTCTATCTATATCTCTCTCATTACGGTGATAATGATGAATTTCGGTCAGAAAAAATATGAAAACATTTAAAATATACTAATCTTTTATTTCATATACTGATGAAACTCTGTAATAAGGGTTAATATGTTTACGATCAAGTTTTTTGGATTAAGTCTAGAAGCGCAAGTCATATATGCAACACAGAATTGCATTGCTGCTTATTATATCCAATATTATACTTTATGCTTGTAATTTAGAATAAACTGCGTGTTTGTCATATCAAGATTTTCAAACAAATTGTTGTGTGTGAACTCCCATATTGGTATAAGTATACTATTTCGTTTTATAGTTTTCAAGTTCTTTATCAGAAATCATGTACACCGAGATAGTCTTCTTTCCAGTGGAAAACCCCCATCGCATTTCACCTCGATTTTGCTCTAAACGCACGTATTCTACTTTATTTTCACGCATACTTCGTAAGGCTTTAGAGCAGCGCCATGTTGCTTTTAAGATTTGCCCCCAATAGTGTCAAAAATTAGCGAGAATGCCCATGATAATGCCAAAAATGCTCCTGATTGGAAGTATTCCAAGAAAAATGTTCGCAAGGCAAGTTCTTAAAAGAATTTTTATTGTTGGTGTTTTTATAAGACATCGCTAAGATTCGCTAATACTTCATCTCGGGTTTGAAGTGAACACAGAGACAGAATTAGCTTTAGTTGGTTGGGTCAAATGTAGCATTGAGCACATTACGCATACACATGAACAGTGTTTTTGTACAAACCGAGTTGTTTGCGCCGTTCAATACCCGTTGGAGTTCGCTAATCGGTATTGGTTGGTTCTTATGATACGGTTAAGGATGGGATATGGGTCACGACTCATGTCACACGTTGTCTACCTGCTCTTCTCCCACTATATTTCTTTTTGCCCCTACTTGTGTAACAAGTTGATGTCCAGCGTTGACGTTTGCTAATTTTATAGTAAAGTATTTTCCGGAAAAAAATAGAAGCATTTTACTGAAAACTGAATTATTATTATAAAAGTTGAGATTTTTATGTTAAACGACTAGTTATGCAGTTATCAAGTACCTATACGATTTTTGGCTACTTGATGAAAGAGTTCATTGATGATGAATAATTTCCGATTTGAAGGGAAAATATAAAGTCTACGAAAAGTGAAGCATTCTTGGGAAAGAGGAAGTGTCATTGTTTTGATGGCGCTAATTCTACAGGAAAACTCGTTTATTAAACGTATATATGATGACGTTTAATATTAACTTTGTGTCCCTTCGGCACGAGCACGCTCCATCAAGTGAAAATACTGAACGAGAATATAATAATTTTCTCATAATTCAATGCGTTTACTTGATGTGCGTTTGCATGGTTACAAAAAGACGAATTGGTCTACGTTTTTTTACGCAAATTATTAAGTATTAGTTTTGACCCACAACATCCCGCCCCCCGTGAATCGACGTAGAAGATTGAACAACAATATCCAGCTAGCCAGTTTGGATGTTGGTCTCCTAAGTATGCCAGTTGAGGTTTTAACAGCTACGGATCGAACTTGACCATCAGGCGCTGGAAAAATGTCTACTACCCTACCACGCTTCCATACCCCCCTGCTCTCATTGTCATCAGATATGATAACGCAATCACACACCTTCATCGGTTTAGCCTTTTCATGGCACTTCGTACGCCGCGTTAACGTTGGAAGGTATTCCAATATCCAGCTTCTCTTGTTGCAGTGTATGCCACTGTTTATAAAGGCAAATGTTTTCGTCGACTGATGGCGTTTGAATATTGTTAGGACAACCTAGTAAAAAATGATTGGGAGTAAGTGGTTCAGCTTCATTACTCTCGAGCGGCAGATGTGTAAGAGGTCGCGAGTTGACCAAATTCTCGGCTTCTATTAGAAGGCTTTGAAGCCTTTTCCTTCAAAGTAAAACTTAAAACCTTCTTAACACATCTTACAAGACGCTCCCATGCTCCTCCGGGTGGCGGATTACATGGCACGTTAAATAACCACTCGATGCCACGCCGTGTACATTCCTTCTCTATGGAGTTAACCACGTTGATCCAATCTTCCTTTGTTCCGCAATCGCTTCTTATTCGAACAGGTGTGCCTCTGTGGTTTACAAAGCACAAGATGACTGCATCACTTGATAGATCCCTCGCTATCTCCAAATTGATCGCCCGTACAGAGAGACAGGTAAATATTGCAACCCATCTCTTTTCCCGCCGTCGTCCAATCGCTATCTGCAAAGGCCCAATATAATCCACACCGGTGTAAGAGAATGGGCGGACGTATGGTGTTAGTCTATCAATAGGCAATTGGCCCATTTGCGAAGGCTCGGGAACAGCAAATATGTTTTTACAGAGTTGACTTTATTGTGATACTGATAAATTTCATAGTAATGTTGAACCAGTAACTTAGAAAAGGGGTGATGTCTTGGCAAAATGATAGGTCTTTTGGTGTTGTAGGGCAGGCAGGCGGAGTTGTCGATACGCCCGCCTAATCGTAAAATCTGGTTCTCATCAAGAGTTGGCGTTAATTTAAATATCGGACTTTTCTTTGGAATAGACTTCCTTGATAATAACTGTTGTATCTCCTGTGGATACACAGCATGTTGGACCAATCGATAAACTTATATTTCTGCGGCTCTTGTTATTTTCACAGATAGTGGCGCACTCGATGATGTTACTTCAGACTTACTCTTTTGGAGTAAACTAATTAATTTTTCAGCAACTCTTTGGACCCCACACACAGCCGTCAGTAGTCTACTATAACTCTAACCCACATAGAATCAGTATATGCCATTGGAATTATCTGCGGCCTTGTCGCTTCATCAGCAAGGTTTTGTTTGACCTGAATCCCAATTCCAGTTGCTGATGGTTGTTCAATCCAAAATGCTACAAACTGTTTATAACACCGACTATCAGATTTGATCCAATGAATAACTGTCTGACCACAGAGTTATTTTGGAGTCTGACCACAGAGTTATTTTACTTGGCTTGACTTTATGACCATTAACTATAGCCGCTTTTAACCTTACTCCTAATACAACGGCTTGTAGTTCGAGTCTAGGGATCGACAAATCTTTTAACGGGCTACATTTTGTCTTACCCATAATAAAGCTTATACTAACATTGTTGTCGAATGCAATCCGCTAATATCCTACTGCAGTATAAGCAACCTAGCGTCCACGAAAATATGAAGTTGAACGTCCGCATCTAAGTTGGTCTTAATCTTCAAATTGTTTACGCTATCGAGCTGTTTGTACCATTTGTACCACTGCATTGGATACGAAATCTCTTATTTCGAATCCGGCATGACTATGAACCACCATTACTGTGCTCCCAACGTCAATGGCCTCTTCGATAGTAGCGAAACTATCTACGTAGTCATCCACGTAGTGGCAATCAACAATAGCCTTAACAGCTCCAGGGTAGATGTCCTTGTACTCGTTGGCTTTAAGACCATTCTCCTTACGTCCAATATAACTGGCAGCTGCATCCGAATGGTTGTCTTCGTTTGACCCAAACAAAGTCCACCTGAGTATTATTATATATACTCATAATTCAATGCGTTTACTAGATGTGCATGGTTACAAAAAGACTGATTGATCTACTTTTTTTTATGTAAATAATTAAGTTTTAGTTTTGACCCACAACAGTCGTAGTTCAATGTTCAATTTATTTGTAGTTCGATTTGTACAGTTTTAGTTACATCTAACATGTATTATTTTAGAGATGCAGAAGAAAAGTTCTTTACAACTAAGATAGTTCAAAGTATTGTAAAGGGTGGTTAAATTTTAAGGGCCGATGTTGATTTCGAATAAAACACAAATTATTTAGGAAACTATTGTCATTTCTTTTTATTATGCGTATGGAATAAAATATCGGCCAAATGGCCGCCGCGACCTCGGCGACACACCTCCATCCGATGGTCCAAATTTTCGATGACGCTGAAGCATAATTGAGGTTCTATGCCGTTAATGTGCCGAATTATCTCATCCTTTAGCTCTCAAAGAAAAAAATCCAACGGTGTCAAATCACATGATCTTGGCGGCCAATTGACATCGCCACCACGTGAGATAACACGGCCATTGAATTTGTCGCGCAAAAGAGCCATTGTTTCGTTAGCTGTGTAGTAAGTGGCATCGTCGTGTTGAAACCACATATCGTCCACATTCATATCTTCCAATTCGGGCCATAAAAAGTTCGTTATCATTTCACGATAGCGAACACCATTCAAAGTAACTGCTTGACCGGCCTCATTTTGGAAAAAATACGGCCCGATGATGCCGGCAGCCCATAAACCGCACCAAACAGTCACTCTTTGTGGGTGCAATGGTTTTTCGACAATCACTCTTGGATTATCATTCGGCAATTCTGCTTATTGACGAATCCACTGAGGTGAAAATGTGCCTCATCACTGAAGATGATTTTCTTCGAAAATTGATCATCCACTGTTGCCATTTCTTGCCACCATTCTGACCATTGACGACGCTTGAAATGGGCAAGAGGCTTTAGTTCTGGAGTCAATTGCGCCTTGTAAGCGTGTAAATGCAAGTCTTTATGCATAATGTTCATCAACGACGAGCCTGAGAGGTGCAATTGTTGGGCAGGACGACGAATTGAGGTGGACGGCTCTTCTGCCACACTATCGCGAACAGCAGCAATATTTTCTGCAGTACGAGCTATACGAGCATGCACTGGTGTTTTTACATCTCCTACAGACCCGGTTTGCTCAAATTTTTGCACGATTTTTCCGACTGTACGCACATTTGGACGATTAAATTGACCGAAAAAATCACGAAGTGCACGATATGCATTTTGATTTGAACGCCCATTTTCATAATAAGCCTGAATAACTTTAACGCGTTGCTCGTTTGTGTATCTTTCCATGGTTCAAATTGAGTTAGTCTGAAATTGAGAAATGTCAAACGAACTGCAGAAAAAAACTTCACGTTTAGGTGTGTTTGACATTCAACATTGGCCCTTCAAATTTTACCACCCGTTATATATAATAAGAAAAATTGAATACATAATAGGAAAAGTTAAGTTAACTACAATCAAAAACTCCTTTTATGACTCTTACAACTAATGACTCTTATATTTAAATTGCACCTAGGTCCAACTATGCAACATGCAAGAACGATATAACTATGTATAATATTATAGCTTTAAGATATAATTGGTTTTAAACTAATTAAGATGTTACGAATATGCTCACTCTCAGAATGAGAGCATTTGCTTAAAAAAATCTGGTGTAATTTATCAATGAGATGTGACATGATATTTACATTAGCTTTTTCATGGAGCCTCATAGTAGAGAAATGCAAGGGCAGATTTAACATTAGCTTTAGCACCTTGTTTTGACATATTTGTGGGTTCTTAACGTGAGATTTGGCACACTCGTCCCACACAGGTGCACCGTACGTTAAGATTGGTTGAAAAATCGTTTTGAAAATTAATAGTTTGTTATCAATACTAAGTTTTGATTTACGATACCGTACTCGATATATGTTTTTCAAATGTGAGTTTTTTATCGAAAGTAACTCCTAAATACTTACAGCTTTCAGACCACTCGATGCTGGTCGAGTTCAATTGGAGGTTTGTTTGAGGTAGGAATTGAGGTACGCTAGAGTGAGTGGTATATAATGATGAATGAGCAAGACCTACGAAGACTATAAATTTTCTTTGTTGCAAGAAGCTTTGAACAATTTTGATGAGAAAATTTGGAAAGGAATGCTGGATAAGCAAGCCATACAGTTTTGAGTCTTTTCAATATCCAGTAGAACTAATTCTGTCGACAATTTCAAATCTAGACTTTTTATAACGGGCTGCTTAATTCTCATGATTTGGTGACATGTAGAGTGACCGGCTAGAAACCCAAACTGTTCTGCTGGATAGATGTTTGCTTGGTCGATATGTGGTATGAGATATTCCTTTCTAATTTGCTCGAACAGCTTGCTTAAGCAACTTAATAAACTAATAGGTCTGTAGCTTTTAGGATCGGTTCTTAGTTTACCGGACTTTGCAATAGAAATTACCTTAGCTGTTTTCCACTTATTAGGAAAGGGAATTCTTAACCAAGAATTGAATACGAACGTTAAGTAAATTATGCCTTTACGAGGTAACGCTTTGATTAATGTGTTTCCTATGCCATCGATACCCGCGAATTTATTGGTCTTTGACATTTTTATTAAGTCAACAACTTTTTTGGGACGAATAAGGCAGTTAACGTTAGTGACATGGTTGGAGTTATTAAAATCATTTAAGGTATTACCGGCCTGGTTTTCTGTATTGACATCACCGTGACCTGAGAATATATGATACTGGTAGATGTTGTCTGCTAATAAGGTAGCTTTCTCTTGTTGAGTAACATACATTGGTTGGAATCTTTCTTCTTTGTTATTTTACTAATTTTCCAGAAAGGCTTGGAACTTTTTTCGAAACCACTTAATAAGGAATTCCAATTTCTATTAAAATACGAAAAGTAAGTATTTCCTATTGGATTACGGTGTTAAGGAACTTGAGATTTTCCTTAAAATGATTAAGCCTCTATCGAATCCATTTTCTTCTCTCACAGTTACGCAATCTGATTAGTTGCAAGATATGGTCAGGGAGAGGGCGCTAGTGGGATCTTGTGGGGTTAATTTTAGGAATTGATATATCTGCAGCATTCTTTATAGTTTCTTCAAAAAATTCAATAAAGGAATCAATCTGGAGCGACGAATTTACTGAAGACAAATCAAACTGATTTAAATACAAGTTGGTTGATATAAGGCGTTGATATCTACTCCAATTAGCAGCTGCAAAATTGTAGTTGGAGTCGGAATTGTGTCTGGTAACTGAGTTATTTATTTCTGTACAGGCTGGTAAGGGAACGTAGATTAGAGCATTTAAGATTATGGGCTGAGAAAGCGACCACCTGGTCGCTATTTGTTATGAAAAAATCAAGCGCTGAGGGGTTATGTGAGGGGTTGCTAGGAATATATGTAGGGTTATAAGGAAAAATGAGTGCAAGATACCTAGACGCAGCAACGATATTATGAATGGTATTTCCCTAGCAGTTGGCTCTTGAAAACCCCCTCGATTGGTGCCTACAATTCAAATCAGCTCCTAAGAGTAAACTACCATTCATACCGACCAGTTTTAAAAAGTCACTTTTAAACTTAATCTTTTTTCTAAGTTCCAATTTCAGCCGGAAAAATAAACCGAAAAAACATGAAGTTTAGTGGAATCGTGTAGGATCACTTCAATGCCTACTGCTTCTATTACATCAAGATTGCAAGCTGGTAATACAGAATGGCTTAATGATTTGTTTACTAAAACACTCCTCCTCTATTTGCATACTGCTTATCAAACCTATAAATTAATACCAAATTAATTCTACAAGCACAAAGAAGATGTATGCGCATCTCGCAAAATTATTCCCACATTTTCTGCTGACGCAATGTCTGGATCAACCAAACAGCGAGCGGATAAATCCCGCATTCCATCACGAACGGCGAGCGAAAACCAACACCACTAGTGGGAACATTGCAACGACGGCAGCAACGGATGCACTGGGGATAGGTGACATTAGGTATTACAAAATTACTGTATGTTGGCCTTAATCTGAATTTCTAATAAAGAGGTCGAAACCTCAAAAAAATATTTTTTTAATATACAAATCTTATGTAGTTTCAATTGGCGCCAGAGCAGGGACCACGGGGACTGACGCATAGTAAAATTACGGTAAAAAACCTCGCGTTCGTGAAAACGTTTTAATAAAATCCCGAAGTGGGACTGAGGTAAGTGGTGTAATTGAGTAACTCCTGTTCGCGAAAAATAGCTTTTTAATAAAATCCCTAAAGAGGACTGTTTTCGCTTTGTCGCGAAAAAAAAAAATAAAAAAAAGGAAAAGAAACATCGTAGTGGTGAAATGGACTATAAGTCTAAAGGGCCTTACAACAAGTATAAAAAGACGAGTGCGTAAGAGGACGAAACGGAAGCAGATTTGAGCTAGCCGCACCACCCGATGGAGAGTCTACCTTTAATTTTATTAATGTAAGTTAGTTAAGGATATTTACTTATATAAATATGCAAGTGAATTAAAAAATATTAAGAGAATAGAAGAAGAAATCAATGATATAAGGATACAGTGAAAACATAGAAGTTAATTAAATTACAAATTTGATTCGAAAATAAGCTGCCAAGTACAAAATTTATAGAAAAACGAAAAATAGTTGAAAATTATAAAAGTGAAACATAGAATAAAAGAAATTATATCACATATTAAAATTAAACACGAATTAAAGTGCGATTATAGAATAAAAATAATTTACACCTAGCTTTTGGAACGCAAAGTATTTTCTTATGTTTTTTTCCCACTCTTAATTTGTGAAAATAATATGGATGATATGGTTAACACCAGATCAGGTGCAGGCTTAGACGTTGCAGGTGGCCCCGCGATTCCAGATCAAGTTCATGGTCCAGGTCAGGCCCAAGGTCAAGGGCATGGCCCAGTTCAAGGCCCGCCTCAAGACCAAATTCAGGCCCCACGCCCATCGCATAATACGACACTTAGGCAAATAAATCGAAATCCTTCACCCAATGTTCCTATTCCACCTCAAGATCAAAACAATTCCTTTCACTCGAGTACGTCTCACAATGACAACACCCGAACTAGACACCCTTGTGTCTTCTATCGTAAGTCGCGTATTAGAAAAACAAGGCAAAAAGATAATTGAGAAGTTCTAAATCCGAACGCACAGCGCTTTTCTGGTATGGATCAAATGATATATCCCCAATATCAACACGACCTAGACGGTTCAGAGAAAATCCCAGATATAATAAGGTGTTTGCACAATTTCTCAGGGGAAGCTAGCAAGTTTTCCTCCTGGAAGAAAAGTGTAGAACGAGTGTTAAAATCTACGAAAACCTTAAAGGAACTCCCAAATACTACGGAATCATAAATGTGATCCGGAACAAAATTGTGGGCCAAGCAGACGCTGCTAGGCATACAATAATACATAAATAATACATAAACTGAGAAAGTATCGCACACTGCCTAACCATCCATTACGCTGATAATGGCGAGTTTGGTTTAAGGAAATCAAAGTGTGCAACAATTCTATCAAGCGGTGAATTCCCAATTGACACTAATCATAAACAAGGTGTCTTGTATGGAAATAAGTTTGGAGTCTATGCGACTTCTAACTAAGGCATACAGAGATATGGCTCTCGAGACCTTTATTAGAGGTTTAAAGGGTAATTTGTTCCTTTTTTTGGGTATGAACGAACCCGCGGACTCACCTCAGGCTTTGCATCTCTGTCTTAAGTACGAGAATAAGCATTTCAAGTCCCCTTTCGCTCAGTCCAATCAAGGGGGATTCTCGAGGAATCATGGCCAACAACCTCCTTGTTCACGAAACTCGTTCTTCCAGAACCATAATCGCCAACAGAATACAAATCAACCCATGCACCCTAACTTTCCTATTTATAATCCTATGGTAAGGCAAACTCCTATATTTAGTAATCAGTCCTATAGTAATCCCTATACACAAAATCAAACCCAAACTTTCGCCAATTTCAATTTCAGCCTTCCAGACCTTTTGTAAACAGATTTCCCATAAAAACAGAGCCGCTAACGCAAGGGCGCAGTAACCAGTTCAGGGGAATCCATAGTCAAAATCACCAAATACATTTCGGTGCAGCAACAAACTGCAATGTCCCACAGACAGAAGCAACATAACTTTCACATAAATAATAGTGTTGAAGCATGTTAAAGCCCGATTACCCAGAGAATTCGGTTAGTATAGCGACATACATTATTTAGATTAAATCAGTCCTCCTTATCTTATTTCGAATGTAAGACGAGGACTGGGGAAATACTAAAATATTTGATACCGGTTCAATTTATATAAAAGCAGACCTAGTAAATAAACCTATCCCTAATGAAAACACATTTTTTGCTAAATCCACAGCCGGCGATATAAAAATCAGCCATCATACTTACCTAAAACTTATTTGGACTAAATAATATTAACATCAAATTTTTCATTCCTATCACCTACTCTTAAGGCATTTCACGGTATTTTGGGAAATAATAGCCTCAAGTCACTAGATGCCGTTATTCATGCTAAGGGTAGTTTTATGACTATTTTGAATAAAGTTAATATCAAAATTAAGCAATTACATTCTCAATCTGTTAATTCTATATCAATAAATGTTGAAGGCTTAACCAATCGTCTAAAATATCTTCTTAACTCAGTTGCAAGTAAACATTAAAATCTATTCTCTGAACCAGAGGAGAAGTTAACTTTCACTACCGCAGTCGTAGCTGAGATAAGAACTTCAACGGAAGATCCGGTCTACACTCGCTACTATCCGTTTCCCATGTCCCTAAAATCTGAAGTCGAAAAACAGGTTAAACAGCTTCTCGATGACGGCATAATAAGACCTTCGCGATCGCCGTATAATTCACCAGTCTGGATTAAAAATGCTCCCTCGATCTTTCAACGTACTCTCGACGACATTCTTCGGGAGTACATAGGAAAATCTTGTTATGTGTACATAGATGATATTATCAAATTCAGCGAAGAAGAAGAACAACACGTCAAACACATCGAGCAAATTTTTAGTACACTCAGTAGAGCCAATATGAAAGTGCAGTTGGACAAGTGTAAGTTCTTTAAATCGCAAGTTGAATTCCTCGGGTTTCTCATTTCATCCGAAGGGATTAAAACAAATATAGCCATCGTAAAGTAAAGGCCAACCTTGATTTCTCTATCCCGAACAATTTAAAGGAACTTAGATCATTCCTGGGATTATCGGGATATTACCGTCGGTTTGTTAAAGGGTATGCGCAACTTGCGAAACCCTTATAAACCCTCTTAAGAGGGGACGGAGGACGTGTGTCCAAAAACCAATCGGCTAAAACCCCTATAAAACTCAATCAAGAAGCTCTAGACTCTTTCAATAATTTAAAAAATTCACTAATTTCAAAGGATGTAATTTTAGCTTACCCTGACTATAAAAAGCCGTTTGATCTTACAACTGATGCTTCGAATGTTGCCATTGGAGCTGTCTTGGAACATAAAAAATACCATAGACTTTCATAAGTTAATAAAACGGAACAGAATTATGCAGCTAATGAGAAGGAATTACTAGCTATTGTGTGGGCTTTAGGTGCGCTCAGAAATTACCGATATGGTCATGCCAAAGTCAGAATTTTCACCAATCATCAACCACTGACTTTTGCACTAAGCAACAGGAATAGCAACAGCAAATTAAAAAGGTGGAAAGCTATTTTAGAGGAGTACAACCACCAGCCCCTCCTGTTAAATCAATTCAACGACAAAATAGAGATCGATAAAAACGAAATTCCTCTAAATGGAACGTACATTATTCAGTTTCATAACGCAACTATTAAGGCAGGTCCATATAATTTTGCGGAAACAGAAGCCACTGGATATAAGCCACTGCCAGGTATACTGCAACCATCAGCTGTAAAAGCACAGATTGAAGAACTGCTGTCCCTGGAGATGCTGAAAGAAATAGAAACCAACAACACTCTGCACATAGAGAAGTTGAAAATAACCAGCGAGAGGAAATCCATAATAATGCTATTAGCCCTAATCTAATATGCGTCATTTTAGTCTCTTGAAGAAAAAAATGGTTCAGTATTTTAGCCGAAAGGAACATTTCACCACGGAGGAGAATGCCTCGACAAAAATAAATATTGATGCAAGAACATCAGATGGCAACGAAAACAATCCTACCCCAACAGTTAGAACAATAGGGTTAAATGACCTTTCTCAACATCTAAGAACATTGACATCGAATGAAGGAATTCGACTTTATAGGGCGAAGAAGTTAATACCAAATTAGTTCTACAAGCACAAAAAAGATTTATGAGCATCTCGCAAAATTATTTCCACATTTTCTGCTGACGCAATGTCTGTCAACCAAACAGCGAGCGGATGAATCCCGCTTTCCATCACGTAAGCCGGATGAAAACCAACACCACTAGTGGGAACATTGCAACGACAGCAGCAACATTGGGGATAGGTGACATTAGGTATTACAAAATTACTGTATGTTGGTCTTAATCTGAATTTCTAATAAAGAGGTTGAAACCTCAAAAAAAAAAAATTGTTTTAATATAAAACAACTTATGTAGTTTTGATTTATAGCATGCATAATTCTGATGATATAAGTTCTTATCATGTTCAACCAAGTCCCTTTTAAAAGCGCAATGTAAATTTTCTCACGTAACATGAAATCAAAAAGCTCAACAGCTTTAACATTTAAATGCTTCTCGCATTCCAAGATATAATTTTATGACGATTAACAACAGTCGTAGTATTGTCTATGAAAACGAAGTAAAAAACTTCGACTGAAGTTTAACCGGCAACGCTGTTGGTGTCTCAACTCTCAATTCTCAACTCGAGTGGGGTTTGAATCAGTTCGACTGTTATAAAAAGGAATATGTATATGTATTTTAAATTGAGTACCATCAATAAATCAAATAATACTGTTTGAAACCCAGTTAGTCAACTCGAGTTGCAACTCGATTTGCTTCAATTTCAACTCGGGTTAACTCTTTCGGTTGTTGAACTGGGCATTAGTGTTGCATAGTATATCCGAACTTCGTTTATATGAAAACCGACTTAGTTGCAACAAATTTTCTGAATTTTTTGTGTTGCAATCGAAGAAAAGCGGGTTATTTTTTTGCATAAGATGAAGCGGATGAAAGCGGATGAATATTGACTAGCAGGTTGTCGGCTTTTGTGTTGGTAGAATTTGTTGCTTGCGTGCCAGATGTAGGAAACACACAAATATTATGTATAAATGCACATATTAAGATTCATGTTTTTAGGAATCGGCTTTTATGGATGCCACGCCACTGATACCTATTCAATAATACATAAGCATAATAAGCGAACATATAAAATGTGTATGTGAAGAAATATTTTTGTTGACATGGGAACTCCGCATGCAAATTTCAACAAAATCTGTATGCTGTTTGCCAGTAGTATGTAGATGTGCAACTACTACCACTATGTTTCGTCGGGCTGGGCCTTTTTATTACGTGCATGGTCTAACCTGGATTAGTGGCCATAATTAAATACACCTATTAGCGACGAAGGTCGAATAGAACGGTAATATGTATTTCATGGAAAAGGTAAGACTGGCATTCATTTAAAATTGTGATCAAAACAGAAGCACTAAATTTATAAATTTGTTGTCCAATTAGTTTAATACAATGGTCAAGAGCTCCAACTTCAATCATTTTGTCCAACATGACTGTACCAACCAAATTATATGGCTTGGGAAAGCATAAAATTCATAAAATACATAGTGCTTGGTAGTAGCTCCTCTTCTAGGTCTTCCTTTTCCTCCGGAGAACTCGCTCTGTCAGTCACTTTGCTTTACTCTCTACCCTGCGTATGCTGTCTGAGAACCGCAGTAGACGCTTAATAGGCAACAAGTAAAACTCCTTGTATTCAATTTTTGTATATTTATTTTGAGTCGACTGGTAAGTCGGAAGAAGTTGGGCCTTACCAAGGGTTCGTCTTGTCACCTCTACTTTTGATTATATATATAGACCGGATGTTGCAGCGCAGACGAGGCGAGGAATGTTTCACATCGGGAGAGTTGAGGGTAAGTCATCTTATTTTGGAAGATGACTTAGTTATCCTCACATCCTCCCAGATGTGGTTGGACCAAGTCCAAAAACTTGCCTGGTTGCGATTGGATAAGTTAAAGACAAACACGCTGATTTGGAATAACATCAACTCATACGCCGGATGCAGAACGATTCCCAACGATTCCAAGTAATATTTCTCCCCATCCAATGTTTATCGTTTCACTATGCAACCCAATGACCAACATCTCGATCTGAAATCAACACCCAGATATTTCTCGGAATTACTTCCACCAGCAATAGCACACATCTTCATCGAAATCATAATTCGCTGATGCAGAAAAATGACCAATGGCAGTAGGGCATAGAATTAAGTCATAGAAATTGTTTTAAGTCAGTTCACTTTTCACAACCAATAAAGGAAGAGGCTTCTCCTCAAAATAAAAAATATTTTTTTTAATAAAACTCAACATTTAGGGTTTTAACTGGCGCCCGAGCAGGGACCGGTAGAAAGACGTGAAAAAAGGTTTTCGTGGATGTTTGCTTTTTTGCGCCTAAAGTAGCCGCCGCATTCCCGAACGTAAAAATACTGCCTGTCGCCTTAAGTAGCCGCCGTGCGTATTTTAATTCGAATTTTCACCTGCCGCTCTAATTATCGGGTTGTGGTGAAATTTAAGGGTCCCGGAGTAGCCCACTGAAATATTGAATCACAATGAATTGTGACATAAAAGTGCCAAAACAGTGAGCAAAACGGTAGTTCGTAGGAAGTGTAATCACTTCAATTGTGCAACGTGTTTTTGAAAATCAGGGCCGTAAGTTAGTGCACAACATGTTAAATCCGGGTAGTGAAACGTTTACTGGAACTGATCAAGTGATCAATCCAGAACATAGGCTAAATTTGGCTGAACTGGATAAAATACCGGACGTAGTCTGAAGTTTGCGTGAATTTTCGGGAAACCCAGGAGAATTTAGCTCCTGGAAGAAAAGTGTCGAAAGGATTCTAGAAATATACGAACCATTTAAAGGAACACCCAAGTATTACGGGATAATAAATGTTATTCGTAACAAAATCATCGGCAATGCTGACATTGCTCTCGGATCCTACAATGTCTCGCTGGACTGGAAAGCGATTTCAAAATGTCTAGCGATGCATTATGCTGACAAGAGAGATTTCGGTACTCAGTCGTTCACAGATCGTTGAACAGTGCACATGTGTTTCGACTAATTTCAAGTAAAGTGATGATATTAAAGAAAAGTGAAGTAGTAAAATTGTTACTAGGATCCGCAGCTAGTACTTGGCCGAGCGTGTAGAGTCAACAGCCGACGCATACCCTCAGGTACAAGAATTACCATATCATTCGAAGAGACCGAGCCTACCTAGCTGGTGGGGTCGCTCTCTTAATCAAAAAAGGCCTTTGTCATAAGGTCGTGTATAGCGGTGAAGTGCGAAAATTCCAGGCGATAGAAGCGTGTATCGCACGCATCCCCCTTCGGGGTGGTAAGCGGCTATATGTGATCGCGATCTATGCGTCTGACAAGGCACATATCAATCCCCATTTCATTTCAGAGCTCGATACTCTATTTACTAGCCTTCGACTGAGCTCGGAAGAGAACTACTATGTCATAGCCGGGGATTTGAACTCGAGGCATATGGATTGGGGCAACGTGGTGCATAACGCCAGGGGGACCTCATTGTATAACTGGTTGGTAGAGCACAATATTGAGTTCAAGCTAGATTTGCTTGCAACCGATAGGCCATCCTTTCCCAGAAGCGGGTCCTATCTGGATCTGATGCTGATAGACAAACGACTGACTATACTGGACGTGGAAAGACGCACACGGAACTGTTTAACTGCGGTTGAGTACGAGAGTGACCACTGCGGACTCTTCGCGGCTATTCAGCTCCCGAACGAGGTGGAAGAACTGGAGGAATATGTCCAGAGGCACCCTTATAATTACAATAAGGTCCGCTGGCCACGTTTCTCCAGGACTTTATCCACAGAACTACGTTCGAGTGGGATCAATCCTCCGACAAACAGAAACCTGACGAACGAAGAGGTTGACAGGTACCTCATACAAATGGACGACGTAATAAAACGAACCATGGAGAAAACCATTCCGAAGGTAGTACAAATCGATGACAGCGATGTTTATCGAAATGCTACCATCGATGCACTTCACGTGCACAAAAGTAGACTGCTGTCAAGACTCAAACTCTTGCACAGACGGTTTACAGATCCACAAAACGCGGAAGTCAGGGCACTGAAGTCTGAGATCAAGAACCTCCAACAGTTAATTCGAATAAATTACAGTTTGGCTATAAGCTTGCACTGGGGCAATAAAATCCGGGCTGTACAATCCAACAACCCGGGTATGTTCCCGCAAGTAAATAAAATATTTCGGAGGAAAGATCAAAACGACATTCAGGCCGTTAGACTTCCCAGGACGACAGATAACGAACGATTACTGACTTCAGTTGGCATCGATCCAGACGGGGCTGTGCTAGACAATGACTTCTTCGTGGTTGAGGATCCTCAGGAGAAGGTGAAAGCTATTGGAGCTGTATTCCAGCGAGTGTATACGGTCAACGAGGTTCGTAGGCCGAATCACGATCTGGAGAACAGAGCCTTGCTAAACCACTTCTATCTGCGCAACGAGATAAGTCAATGGCGATCTGAGAATCCTGGTTTCACCAGGTTCAATGACGTTAACATGGCAAATAGTGCCGTCGCCTACGATGTAAATCACATCTTGATTTCGCAAGAGGATCTCCAGGGTATCCTTAACTCACTAAAGAAGAAAAAGTCAGTCGGAATCGATGGTATACCGAATATTGTGCTTCGCCATCTTCCCCCCGAAGCGGTCCAAATTTACACAACATTGTTCAACAACGCGCTGAGTAATGCACATTACCCGGCGCATTGGAAAACAGCTGTAGTGCAACCGATCCCTAAACGGGACAAAGACAAATCCATCCCGACAAATCTTCGGTCGATCAGTCTTCTTCCCTGCATAAGCAAGGTTTTTGAAAAGATAGTCATAGGAGTTCTGAAACAATGGGCTGATGAAAATAAAATAATACCGGACAACCAGTTCGGATTTAGGGCGGGGCATGAAACCATACATGCCGCGTCAAAGCTGGTATCCGACATTCAATGGAATAAAAGCAAAAATCAGTGCACGGGTGCCTGTCTGATTGACTTGGAGAAGGCGTTCGACACCGTTTGGTTGGAGGGTCTCTTCCTCAAGCTGGTCAGGCTCGGCATAAGTAAACCATTGCTATATACGATCTATGCCATGATAACAGGTAGAAAGTTCGTCGTGAAATGTAACGGCGTAACTTCTACCACGGTCTTTGACATTAAAAATGGTCTTCAACAAGGGGCTGTTGGTTCGCCGATCTTGTTCTCAATATTCACTGCGGATCTTATAGGTTCCATGCCGCACTTAATTGCGTACGCCGACGATCTAGTAGCGTACAGATCAGGTCCGAAGGTCGAAGTAATAAATATCTTGTTGCAGCGTGACTTCGAAAAAATTCAGCGATTTTGCGACGACTGGAAGTTGATTATCAACTTCCTGAAGTGTGAAACTACCCTTTTCAGGACCCCGTTGTACACGGCATCGCGGGATACGCGCACAAACTGGCGCAAGTTCGGCATAGTTGACCCGCAAGGACGGCCGTTAGCTGTGAAAAGTGTAGTTAGATATCTTGGCATTTGGCTGGATCAATATCTGTATTTTGACAAACATATAGATATTGCTCTGACGAAAGCCAGAAAAGCCTTTGCTGCGGCAAGGAGGTTGTTTTTCAGCAGCCAACTTGATACCAGGGTGAAGGTAATCTGCTACATGGCCCTAGTACGGCCAATTATGGCGTACGGTTGTCCCCTGTGGTTCAACGTGAGTCCTTCCCAGATGGAAAAGATGAGGTTGTTCGAGAGACAGTGTCTCCGGAGCTGTCTCCGTTTGTATCGCACACCCGAGTCTGAGTACAAGAAGTACTATCCTAACGAGGTCCTGTACAACGAGGCAAACTTGAACAGGATAGATAATTTTATTATTAAACTGATCAGAAGGCACATTGCACGGGCTATGACTTCTTCCAACAGTCTGATCTTTGGGGCTTATTACCCCAATATCATGTACCATGAAAGGGTGCGCCTTAACGGCTTTATTCCTCCCGAGGCATTCCTTTATTTAGACACGATTGGCCTAATACAGGATACAGACGGATGCCCTGTTATCTTCCATGTCGTACGCCGAACAGTGGACAGGCGACTCCAATACGAACCGGATGTCGCTCGCACCCACGAGGATCTTCTTCGGTTCAGTAGAGCGATCCCCGCTCGTGACAGGAAAGAGTCTGCCAAAGAACGGCTATTTTACTGGTGGTTACACCAAAACCAGTCTCCGCCACCGCTGGCTTTTCTAGATGACCAGATAGTTGACCATGGTGGCCAACTTACATAGGTTTAAGGTAGAAAGTAGAAAAAAAAAAAAAAAAAAAAAAAAAAAAAAAAAAAAAAAAAAAAATCCAAAAACATTAAAAAAAAAAAAAAAAAAAAAAAAAAAAAAAGAAAAAACAAAAAAAAAAAAAAAAAAAAAATCCAAAAAAAAATTAATAAAAACAAAAAATCCAAAAAAAAAAAAAAAAATTATAAAACTAATAAGAAAAGAAAAAAAAAGGTGCACCACGGCGTATAAAATATATATGTTAGGCATATACATAAAATATACGCCCTGGTGCACGTGTCCGTACTGTTACGGACATAGTTAAGATAGTCTTAAGTTTTATGTTAGGGTAAGTTAGTATAAGGTAGTTTAAGTAGTTAAGTAAGTTTAGTTTAGCCAAGTTTTTTGAAAATTTTCTTGGCAAATGAAAAATTTTATTAAAAGATTGTCAAGACTAAAAAAAAAAAAAAAAACAGATTAAGCCGAAAGGCATATTTATAATGTAGATTAGATTAGCTTAGAGTACCCGCATAGGGTCAGTAGGTTAGTATTAAGAACATTTGTATATTCTTAAGTTAGTTAAGCTAGTTTTAAGTACTTTTGTCTAGCAAATAAGCATATTTCATTAAATAAAAACAAAATTACAAGCAAAAAAAAAAAAAAAAAAAAAAAGAGTCAACAGCCGTGACGCATAGGGGCCAGGGTTCGAAGTCCAGTGGGGGCGGATAGTTTTCCTTTTGTTTTTTTTTAAACTAATTACGTGAGTCCCTAGAATGGAGACGTTCCCCGTCCTCCCCCCGATCGCCTAGGGGAGGACGGAGAACGTCAACCGGTGACCGAAGTGTCACGCCACCAACCAACGGTGTCCCAAGAAGGCACGTCGAAAAGCAGGAGAAAGAAGCGCATCTCCAAAAATGCAAAACGTCGCCTCACTGACGCGTCACTAGAAAGACGGCAGGAGGGAGAAAGCGCTGCAGCTACGTCATCTAATGAGACGGCAGCCGAGGCCGAAACAGATGATGACGGGTCCTCCTATGTATCTGACGGGAGGGAAGGGCGGTTCGCTATTAGCAGTAATAGCTTTAAATCGATGCCCTCCGACACAGAGGAAGAAGTAGAGGCAATAATTACTGCCAAAGAAGACAAAATCTCTAATTTGAGGGAGGAAACTTACAAACTTCTTCAAGAAATTAAAGCACTTCGGGCAAGTAACATTGAAAGGAGAAGAATCGAGGATGAGCTAGAGCTATATATATATATAGCCAACCCAGCCACAAAAGCAACTGCAATTTCAGCAAAAAAAAACACAACAGCTGAAGCAGCAACAACATGCAGCTGCTCAGCAGCAACAGAAGTCTGCAACAGCTGAAACAGCTGAAACAGCCAGCAGCTCAACAACATCTGCACGTAGCAGCACAGCAGAAAAAGAAGCAACATCAGGCAACAGTTCAGCAACATCACCAATCAGCAGCACAACAAAAAAAGCAGCCGCAACAAATAGCAGCCCAACAACAGCAGTCAGCAGTACACCAGCAACAACAGCAGCCAAAAAAGAATCAAAAAGTGACACCCATCAACTTGTTCAAGACGGATATTATACAAACTACACATGTATGTAAGCGGGCCATAGGTAGTGGCAATTTTAGCATAAAGAAAAATAAAGGGTTTGAAAAATACTCTATCCGCTGTAAGACCGTAGAGCATCACAAAGCTCTTACGGCGTGTCTATCGCGTTCGACGACGCAGTTCTTCTCCTTTACACCGAAAGGAGAAAAAAATTAATCCAAATTATTAAAGATCGCCGCACCACTCGAAGCGGAGGAGATCTTCCAACTGCTCAAAGAGCAAGTGTGCGACGGTCTCGAGTTCGTCGGGGTCAAGCCCTTCGCCACAGCTAAGGCAAAACGAGAGGGACGGAAATTACCGTTCTTCATTGTACAGCTGTCACCCAACAGCAAAGTAGATAAGCTAAATGATTTGAAAACATTAGCTGACTATGATTGCGTATGGGAATGTATTAAACGGCGCGACGGTATTATACAATGCGTTCGCTGTCAAAGGTTTGGGCACGCCGCGTCGAACTGCCAAATGCAGCCTCGATGCGTGAAGTGCAGTAAAAACCACAAGGCGGAGGAATGCCCACTGGGAAAAGAGGGAGCAGCTGACAAAAGTCAGCTCAAGTGCTGTCTCTGCGGGAACGCGGGGCAGACCGCTAACTATCGGGGTTGCCCTAAGTTCCACGAGCGGAAAGCAAACACGGTTCTGCAGAAGCAGCCCCTAGTGAAAAATCTACTCGGGGCAGCCATAACCGTCACCCCTCAAGCGACTTACGCCCAAATGGCGTCTGGTCAGAGGGGCACGGGAAAGGAGCTATCGAAGGTAGTGCCGCAGCCTTCAGTGCCAAGAGCACACGATCCAACGTCCGATTGGAAATCCTCCATTGAAAGGCGTATGGATCGGTTAGAGGAGCAGGTAAGCCAAATTCTGGCGCTCCTGCAGAACCAATCGCGTCCCCAGTTTTGATGGCTACGCAGACGGAGAGCACATATAAGATCCTTGCAGTGAATGCAAATTCATTGTTAAGGATCCCGCGAAAAAGCGAGCTCTATAGATTGTTGGACGATCAAAGCCCAGAGCTATTTCTGATTAGCGAAACCAAGCTATCCCAGAGAGGCACATTGGAGCACAGTAATTATAATTTTATTAGAAGAGACCGGCCCAACTCCAGTGGTGGAGGCGGTGTTGCGATCATCATTAAAAATAACATTAAGCACAAAGTAGTGTATAGTAGTGAAGTTCGACGGTTTCAGGAGTTTGAGGCCTGCATCGTGTGCATTTCTCTTCGCAGTGGAAAGAAGCTGTATGCGGTGTCGGTCTACTCCCCCGGCTGCCCTAGTTCCAGAACGACTATATCAGAGCTCGATTCACTCTTTCGATGTCTAAGACTGGACTCGGAGCAGAACTATTTCATTTTGGCCGGGGACTTAAATGCCCGTTACAAATATTGGGGAAACATAGTTTCCAATAGTAGAGGGGACCAGCTTTACAGCTGGTATTGCTTGCACAGTGTCGAGTATAGACTCGATTTGAAAGCAACAGAGATCTCGTCCTTCCCCAGAAGCGGCTCTTATCTGGATCTACTGCTGTTTGACGAAAGACTGCAGCTGACAGACACAAACTCACAAACGGTAAACTGTTTGAACACTTTCGTGTATATCAGTGACCATTTCGGACTCAGTGCTGAAATCAAGATCCCCAACGATATTGCGGAATTAGGAGAGTTTGTTCAAACGCATCCCTACAATTACAGCAGGACACGCTGGACACGCTTCTCCAGACAAATGACGAGAGCAGTCTCCTCGAATGCGCTCCACATACCGTCCAATAGATACTTGTCAAACGAGGAGATTGACATGTATCTTATACAATTGGACGAGACAATAAAACAAACAATGGACAGTACGATACCACGGTATACACGCACAAACAACGAAAACTTGTACCGCAATGCGACAATAGACGCACTACATCAACTCCTGTCAAGATTAAAAACCTTGTACAGGCGGTTTACTGACAGACGAGATGAGGAAATTAGGACACTGAAATCGCTCATTAAGAACATTCGAACACTAATTGTCCAAAATTACAAAGTTTCTGTTAACTTGCATTGGAACAATAAGATTCGGGCTGTTAGATCCGACAACCCGAGCATGTTCCCGCAAATAAACAAATTCTTTCGCAGTAAGCGTAGCGATCTGCCGTGTCTTAAGCTCCCCAGAACGACGGACAACGAACAAATACTGACTACAGCAGGTATTGATCCAGATAGCAACGTACTCGATGATAACTTCTTTGTGGTCGAAGACCCGCAAGAAAAAATGGAGGTACTAGGCGCGGTCTTCCAGGAAGTGTATAAGGTGAATGTGAGTGTTCGCCCAAACCACGACCTGGAGAACTTCGTACAATCTAGCAACTCGCAACTTCGAGAAGACATGCAACAATGGCGATCTGAGAACTTCGGCTTTGTCGTGTTCAATGAAGATAAAATGGCAGATAATGTCATCGCCGACGAAGGGGTTCATCCCCCGTTCATAGCGAAGACAGAGCTCCAAGCGGTCTTCGAATCACTAAAGAAGAAAAAATCAGTTGGAATCGACGGGATCTCGAACATTATGCTACGACATCTCCCCCTACATTATCCGGAGCATTGGAAAACTGCGATCGTGCAACCCATATCCAAGCGAGGTAATACTTACTGGTAGAAGGTTCGTCGTCAAGAATGGCAATGTGACCTCTGCAGGTATATTTGAAGTAAAAATGGTCTCTAACAGGGTGCCGTTAAATCGCCGATCCTGTTCAACATTTTCTTGAGCGATCGGATAAGTTCTCTTCTTCACATAATTGCGTACGCCGACGACTTGATTGTGTACAGATCAGGTAAAAAAATCGAGGACATCACTACTCTCGCGCAGGGTGACTTCGACTCATTCATGAGAAGTTGCGATGACTGGAAGTTGAATATCAACTTTCAGAAGTCGGAAATCATATTGTTCAGGACCCCGTTGTATAAGGCTTCTGCGGATACAAAAAAGAATTGGCGAAAGTTCTCAATTGTTGGGCGTCACGAGCAACCACTGGCGCAAAGGACTGTAGTCAGATAATACATGTAGATGCTGCTCTAGCCCGAGCCCGAGGCGCTTTAGCTCTTACAAAGAGACTGTTTTACAACAGCCCGATGCGAGGGTGAAGGTCATCTGCTACATGGCCCTCATCCGGCCAATGCCCACCTATGGCTGTCCCGTGTGGTTCAACGTGAGTGCAAGCTTGATGGAAAAGATTCGGGTGTTTGAGAGAGCTTGTCTTAGGGCTTGCCTTCGCCTTTACAGAACACCAGAATCCCAGTGCAGAAAATTCTACTCCAATGAGGTCTTATACAACAGGGCGAACCTGATACGAGTGGACAATTTCCTGGTGAAGATGATTCGAGGTCATACTGCCAGAGCGATGAACTCTGTTAACAACCTGATCTCGGGGGCCTATTACCCCAATTCTCAGTACCATGAAAGGGTACGGCATAACGGCTTCGTCCCCTCAGAAGCATTCCTCCATTTTGATAAGCACGGTCTGATACAAGACAGGAATGCGGTACCGCTTCTCTTTCACATCGCCCGTTCAACTGTGGATGGGCGACTCAACCACGACCGTTCCGTCGCACGACGAGCTGAGGAGGGTCTCCTCCGCTTCAGTACGGCGGTATCAAGGCGAGATGTTCGGGATGTTGGATTGCAACATCAAAAATTCTGGTGGTTAGGGAGTGAGGGAACTCCCTCGTCGAACCCTTTAGACCCGGGGTAGAGAAAGGGTACGGTCTCTGTCTTGCACGGATTGGATGAAATTTATATGCCGCAACCTACGGCCGACCTACATACATAGCTTAGGGTAGTTTAAGGTAGAGTAGTAGTAGTAGTATGGGTGGCGTTACAGCCCGTAGATGGCCAGGGCCTAGCTTCTCAGCAACGGTAGAGTAGAGCAAATGAAGAGCAAGTATAAAAAAAAAAAAAGCATTTATATCTGCATACACGTTATACGGACACATATATATATGTAGATGCATACATGTACATGATTTTGTATAGCTTTTTATACAATACGTATGTATATATATGTAGTGCTGGTAATAAGTTAGTTTGTAAGTCTAGTTAAATTTTATTTAGTTTTAATTTTATTTTAAGGTAGAATTTAAGTTAGTATATATTTTTTTACAAAAATTTTCGGTTAATAAGTTTTTTTTTCAATTTTTCTTATTACTTATTTTTAAATATAGTAATGTTTTAAATATTATAAACAATATGTGTTAATTTAAGTCGAAAGATATTTTAAGATTAAGTTAAGCTTAGAGTGCCCGCCGAGGGCCAGTAAGTTAAAATATAATATCACTGTTCGTCCCTACAAGTTTTAAGCATTTGTGTCTAGTATATAAGATTGTTATGAATTATTAAAATAAAAAAAAAGAGATTTCGGTACTTTGGAGTACCAAATGACTCTCCTTGTTCAGGGGAATAAGACAATACAAGATTTCTATCAAAGTGTGTACTCACACTTGTCATTGATCTTGAACAAGCTATCTTGTATGGAAGTTGGTATGGAAGCAATGCGATTGCTTACCCAAACTTATCGCGACAAAGCTCTCGATACATTTATACGTAGACTAAGAGGCTATCTCAAAAGGTTACTAGGAATAAGAGAACCTATGGATTTACCACATGCACTAAACCTGTGGTTGAAGCTGGAAAATCAGAACTACAGAACCAGTCATGCATACAACCAAGGAGCATAAAACAAGCTGCAGTCACAACCCGAGACGACATTCCCTCCAAGGAAGCCCCAATTTTTTCCACGTCAGCCATTCAGAAATGAACAATCCTCAATGCCGTCTTTCCAATCCCAAGGATTCTTTCCTAGACTACCTCAAAATCCAAATCAACATTACATTATAACAACTCCCAAAACCTTTTTAAATCCCAACCAAACTTTCCTAATCAGACAAATCACAATCGCTTTATAAAACAAGAACCAAGGGAAAACGCAAGTAATCAAACAAGAAATCCTAGTGTCCAAGCTCAGTATCCATCTCAGCGCCATAAGATCAACAAATACCACCAGAAGAACTACCACATATCCACTGATGAGAATCAAGCTAACTACGAGCAGATGTATCTCTCACAAGCAGCATGCCTTGATCAAACCCAAATGGAATATCCAGATCATCATTATCTGTCAACAACTGAAAATGTCAGTCGTTCACAGACCGTTGAACTGTTCGCATGTGTTTCGACTTCGGAGTATTAACAAATAATAATTAAAACAGTGAAATAGTGCTAGTGTCACTTGGATCCGCAACTAGAGCGTAGCCGAGTGCGTAGAACTTACAGCCAGTCGTTCACAGACCTCCACCCAGTGCAGACGTGTTTCGACTTAGTGCGGAAGTATTAATTTATCAAGTGCGGAAACTATCGCCGAAGTAAAATAAGAATCGGTAGCTTCACGGTAGAGTGATCGCCGGTGACTTCGTGGTGCCGGGTTCGAATCCCGAAAAAAAATTGAAGTCCTTTTTTTGAATTAAAATAAACAAAGACACTTAGTGTGAGTCAGTGCAATGAAGCCATCTGAGCGACCCGAGCTCCGAAAATCGGGTGATGTTGTACCGGTGGCTGGGACATCAGACCACCAAGTCAACACATGATGAGGCGAGGAAGAAGAGGAGGAAGAAGCTTCAGCTACAGCCAAACCTGGTGAAGCGCCGTTCCAGCCTTGGATCAGGCGACGCGAAAATTGCGGCAATAGCCGCAAATACAACAGCAGCAGCAACAACAACAACAACTGTAGCCACAACTACAGCAGCAGCAGCCAGAATGCAGCAAAAAATAGTCGACGAGGTGGAATACGAGTCGACAGAAGGCGAGGGGAGATTCTCCTACAGCGGTAGAGAGAACCCCTTCATTGCTCTAACGTCGTCCGAATCCGAGGACGAAGAGGAAGAGGACCGAGAGCAGCTGATTAAGAGCTAGAGGGCGAGGGAGGAGCTGGATGCCCATATCCAAGCCCTCCAAATCAAACTAAGAGCCAGGAGAGCGGCCAAAGAGGCTGCCCAACACAAACAGCAGCCAAAAGAGCAGCAACAACAAGAACAGTCCCATCAGTTGCCAAAGGGGCAACGGTCAACAGCTGCCAAGACACAACAGCAGCAGCAACAACAACAACATCAGCCAAAGCAGCAGCAACAACAACAACAACAACAGAAACAGCAGCAGCAGAAGAAGCAGCCGCAGCAGCAGAAGCAGCAACAACAACAACAGCGGAAGCAACAACAGCAGCAGCCAGCCAAAAAGGAGAGATGCCCTCCAATCAACGTCTTCGGACTGGAGACGAAGGACGTCGACACCTTATGTAAGTTGGCCACCAAAGACTCTTCTTATATTAAGTATAAGGGCCCATTGCGTGTATCTGTCCATTGCTTATCAATGGCAGACTATTATGTAGTTAAAGACAGGCTAGCGGTGGCGGAGGCCGAGTTTTTTTCTTACACCCCAAAAGGGGAAAAAGTCCAGACCATGCTCCTTAAGGACGTGGATCCTGACACTGATCCGGAGGAGATCCTCGCTAAGCTGCGCCAAGCGCAGAGCGGCGATGTCCAGGTCGTTGGGGTTAAGCCCTTCATCACTGCGGTTTCGAAAAGGGAGAACAGGAAACTTCCGTTCTTCCAGTCCAGGTCACCCCAGACAGCAAATTAGATAGTCTAAAACGAATACATCGTCTAGGCTCTATTGATGTCAAATGGGATACATTAAAGAAGACAAACCACACACTCCAGTGTGCTCGTTGTCAGAGGTTTGGGCATGCCGCAGCGAATTGCAACATGCAGTCTCGCTGCGTCAAATGCGCAGGAACCCACAATCGAGGGGAATGCGCAGAAGACAAACCACACACTCCAGTGTGCTCGTTGTCAGAGGTTTGGGCATGCCGCGGCGAATTGCAACATGCAGTCTCGCTGCGTCAAATGCGCAGGAACCCACAATCGAGGGGAATGCCCCTTAGGGACGGAGAAAGTTGAGGATAGGAGCAAACTAAAATGTGTACTCTGTAAGACCAGCGGGCACCCTGCCAACTATCGGGGATGCCCTAAGGTCCAAGAAATCAGAGAAAATAATAGAGGCCAAAAGGAAAGGAAAAATGGTAGAAACGAGGCCAGTGCCCCGTGCTCCAGCTACCACTGTTACTCCGGCAGTCTCCTATGCCCAAATGGCATCGGGTAGGCGACCGGTTCAACAGACAGTGCCGAAGGTGGCCCCGGTCCCAGTGGCCAGGCAGCCTGAAGCCGATCTGGATCTGAAGACGGTCCTGCTCTCCATCCAGGGGCAGATCGCTCAGCTTCAAAAGCAGTTCCTTGAGCAAGCAGCGCGAGTAGACCTCATCTACTCGACGCTGTTCGAAGAGCCAAATGCAACATCGGTTTAATGGCTGCGCAGGCAGCCCGTAACCTTAAAATCCTAGCAGTGAATGTGAATTCACTGATCAGGCCTGAACGTCAACTAAACTACGGTAACTTGTTGCAAATCCATAATCCTGACGTGTTGATGGTTAGCGAAACTAGGCTAGAGCAGACGCATACCCTCAGGTACAAGAATTACCATATCATTCGAAGAGACCGAGCCTACCTAGCTGGTGGGGTCGCTCTCTTAATCAAAAAAGGCCTTTGTCATAAGGTCGTGTATAGCGGTGAAGTGCGAAAATTCCAGACGATAGAAGCGTGTATCGCACGCATCCCCCTTCGTGGTAAGCGGTTATATGTGATCGCGATCTATGCGTCTGACAAGGCACGTATCAATCCCCATTTCATTCCAGAGCTCGATACTCTATTTACTAGCCTTCGACTGAGCTCGGAAGAGAACTACTATGTCATAGCCGGGGATTTGAACTCGAGGCATATGGATTGGGGCAACGTGGTGCATAACGCCAGGGGGACCTCATTGTATAACTGGTTGGTAGAGCACAATATTGAGTTCAAGCTAGATTTGCTTGCAACCGATAGGCCATCCTTTCCCAGAAGCGGGTCCTATCTGGATCTGATGCTGATAGACAAACGACTGACTATACTGGACGTGGAAAGACGCACACGGAACTGTTTAACTGCGATTGAGTACGAGAGTGACCACTGCGGACTCTTCGCGGCTATTCAGCTCCCGAACGAGGTGGAAGAACTGGAGGAATATGTCCAGAGGCACCCTTATAATTACAATAAGGTCCGCTGGCCACGTTTCTCCAGGGCTTTATCCACAGAACTACGTTCGAGTGGGATCAATCCTCCGACAAACAGAAACCTGACTAACGAAGAGGTTGACAGGTACCTCATACAAATGGACGACGTAATAAAACGAACCATGGAGAAAACCATTCCGAAGGTAGTGCAAATCGATGACAGCGATGTTTATCGAAATGCTACCATCGATGCACTTCACGTGCACAAAAGTAGACTGCTGTCAAGACTCAAACTCTTGCACAGACGGTTTACAGATCCACAAAACGCGGCAGTCAGGGCACTGAAGTCTGAGATCAAGAACCTCCAACAGTTAATTCGAATAAATTACAGCTTGGCTATAAGGGCTGTACGATCCAACAACCCGGGTATGTTCCCGCAAGTAAATAAAATATTTCGGAGGAAAGATCAAAATGACATTCAGGTCGTTAGACTTCCCAGGACGACACTCAACGAACAATTACTGACTTCAATTGGCATCGATCCAGGTGAGGCAGTGCTAGACAATGACTTCTTCGTGGTTGAAGATCCCCAGGAGAAGGTTAAAGCTATTGGTGCTGTGTTCCAGCGAGTGTATACGGTCAACGAGGTTAGAAGGCCGAATCACGATCTGGAGAACAGAGCCTTGCTAAACCACTTCTATCTCCGCAACGAGATAAGTCAATGGCGATCCGAGAATCCAGGTTTCACCAGGTTCAGTGACGATAATATGGCACATAGTGCCGTCGCCAATGATGACAATCTCATCTTGATTTCCCAAGAAGATCTTCAGGGTATCTTCAACTCGCTGAAAAAGAAAAAGTCAGTGGGAATCGATGGAATACCGAATATTGTGCTTCGCCATCTTCCCCCCGAAGCGGTCCAAATTTACACAACATTGTTCAACAACGCGCTGAGCAATGCACATTACCCGGCGCATTGGAAAACAGCTGTAGTGCAACCGATCCCTAAACGGGACAAAGACAAATCCATCCCGACAAATCTCCGGTCGATTAGTCTTCTTCCCTGCATAAGCAAGGTTTTTGAAAAGATAGTCATAGGAGTTCTGAAACAATGGGCTGATGAAAATAAAATAATACCGGACAACCAGTTCGGATTTAGGGCGGGGCATGATACCATACATGCCGCGTCAAAGCTGGTATCCGACATTCAATGGAATAAAAGCAAAAATCAGTGCACGGGTGCCTGTCTGATTGACTTGGAGAAGGCGTTCGACACCGTTTGGTTGGAGGGTCTCTTCCTCAAGCTGGTCAGGCTCGGCATAAGTAAACCATTGCTATATACGATCTATGCCATGATAACAGGTAGAAAGTTCGTCGTGAAAAGTAACGGCGTAACTTCTACCACGGTCTTTGACATTAAAAATGGTCTTCAACAAGGGGCTGTTGGTTCGCCGATCTTGTTCTCAATATTCACTGCGGATCTTATAGGTTCCATGCCGCACTTAATTGCGTACGCCGACGATCTAGTAGCGTACAGATCAGGTCCGAAGGTCGAAGTAATAAATATCTTGTTGCAGCGTGACTTCGAAAAAATTCAGCGATTTTGCGACGACTGGAAGTTGATTATCAACTTCCTGAAGTGTGAAACTACCCTTTTCAGGACCCCGTTGTACACGGCACCGCGGGATACGCGCCAAAACTGGCGCAAGTTCGGCATAGTTGACCCGCAAGGACGGCCGTTAGCTGTGAAAAGTGTAGTTAGATATCTTGGCATTTTGGCTGGATCAATATCTGTATTTTGACAAACATATAGATATTGCTCTGACGAAAGCAAGAAAAGCCTTTGCTGCGGCAAGGAGGTTGTTTTTCAGCAGCCAACTTGATACCAGGGTGAAGGTAATCTGCTACATGGCCCTAGTACGGCCAATTATGGTGTACGGTTGTCCCCTGTGGTTCAACGTGAGTCCTTCCCAGATGCAAAAGATGAGGTTGTTCGAGAGACAGTGTCTCCGGAGCTGTCTCCGTTTGTATCGCACACCCGAGTCTGAGTACAAGAAGTACTATCCTAACGAGGTCCTGTACAACGAGGCAAACTTGAACAGGATAGATAATTTTATTATTAAGCTGATCAGAAGGCACATTGCACGGGCTATGACTTCTTCCAACAGTCTGATCTTTGGGGCTTATTACCCCAATATCATGTACCATGAAAGGGTGCGCCTTAACGGCTTTATTCCTCCCGAGGCATTCCTTTATTTAGACACGATTGGCCTAATACAGGATACAGACGGATGCCCTGTTATCTTCCATGTCGTACGCCGAACAGTGGACAGGCGACTCCAATACGAACCGGATGTCGCTCGCACCCACGAGGATCTTCTTCGGGTCAGTAGAGCGATCCCCGCTCGTGACAGGAAAGAGTCTGCCAAAGAACGGCTGTTTTACTGGTGGTTACACCAAAACCAGTCTCCGCCACCGCTGGCTTTTCTAGATGACCAGATAGTTGACCATGGTGGCCAACTTACATAGGTTTAAGGTAGTTATAAGGAGAAAAAAAAAAAAATCCAAACAGAAAAAACCAAAAAAAAAAAAAAAAGACAAAACAAAAAACCAAAAAAATTTACAAAACAAAAAATCCAAAAAAAAAAAAAACTAATAAGAAAAGAAAAAAAAAAAAGGTGCACCACGGCGTATAAAATATATATGTTAGGCATATACATAAAATATACGCCCTGGTGCACGTGTCCGTACTGTTACGGACATAGTTAAGATAGTCTTAAGTTTTATGTTAGGGTAAGTTAGTATAAGGTAGTTTAAGTAGTTAAGTAAGTAAGTCTAGTTAAGCCAAGATTTTAAAAAACTTTCTTGGCAAATAAAAAATTTTATAAAAGAATGTCGTAAAGATTAAAAAAAAAAAAAAACATAGATTAAGCCGAAAGGCACGTTTATAACGTAGATTAGATTAGCTTAGAGTACCCGCATAGGGTCAGTAGGTTAGTATTAAGAAAATTTGTGAATTCTTAAGTTAGTTAAGCTAGTTTTAAGTACTTTTGTCTAGCAAGTAAGTCCACATAAATTAAAATTAAATAAAATTACATGAAAAAAAAAAAAAAAAAAAAAAGGACTTACAGCCGCGGACCAGAGGGGGCTGAGTTCGAGACCCAGTGTGGGCGGAGTACTTTTTTTTTTCGTTTTTTCCGCCAATATCACAATTACACTGGCAAAGTGAGTGATACAAATCATGGAGGAGAACGGGCAGTCCGCTCGCTTAGAAACGGACGGCGAGAATCAGCAGCCGGTGGCAGTAAAATTACGCCACCAACCAACGGTGCCCAAAGACGGCACATCGAAGAGGAGGAGGAAAAATCAAAACCTCCACCGGTTCAAAGCGACGTAGCAGTTACGCGTCAGCCGAAAATCCACAAGAGGAAGAGAGTGCAGCGTCCACGTCATCGAACGAGACTTCACACGAGGCCGATGCATATTCATATGTGTCAGACGGGAGGGAGGGGCGATTTGCAATAAGCAGTATCAGCTTTGAATCGATGCCCTCCGACACCGAAGAAGAGGCTGAGGCAATAATTCGCGCCAAAGAAGCGAAGATCTCTGACCTGAAGGAGGAAACTCAGAAACTAATCGATGAGATTAGAAAGCTGAGATAAACTAATCTCGCAAGGAGAACGAAGGAGGACGAGCAAAGGGTCTAACAACTCGGGCAACAACAAACACAGATGCCCAATTCAAATCAGCTGCAAAAGCAACAACAACAGCTCTCCATAACTAAGAAGCTGCATCAAAAGTCAGCAGCTCAGCAACAACAACAGAAGCAGCCGCCAAAGAAAGCTGCCCAACAACAAAAGCAAGCCGCAACGCAACAACAGAAACAGCAGCATCATGCAGGAACTCGACAGCAACAGCAGCCAGCAGTACATCAGCAAAAAAAGAAAGAAAAAATGCCACCAATCAATTTGTACAAGCCGGACGTCATTCAAACTGCACAGGTATGTAGGTCGGCCATAGGTAGTAGTCATTTTATTATTAAAAAAAATAAAGGCTACGAAAAATATTCAATAAGCTGCAAGACAGTAGAGCATCATGAAGCTCTTAAGAGGTGTCTAAAGCGTTCGATGACGGAGTTCTTCTCCTTCACACCAAAAGGAGGGAAACTCCAGTCAAAATTACTAAAGATCGCTGCACCGCTCGAAGCGGATGAGATTTTCCAACTGCTCAAAGAGCAAGTGTGTGACGGTCTCGAGTTCGTCGGGGTCAAGCCCTTCACCACAGCCAAGGCAAAAAGAGAGGGACGGAAATTACCGTTCTTCATTGTACAGCTGTCTCCCAATAGCAAAGTAGATAAGCTAAAAGATATAACAACATTAGCTGACTATGATTGCGTGTGGGAAAGTATTAAAAGGCGCGACGGCATTATACAATGCGTTCGCTGCCAAAGGTTTGGGCACGCCGCGTCGAACTGCCAAATGCAGCCTCGATGCGTGAAGTGCAGTGAAAACCACAAGGCGGAGGAATGCCCGCTGGGGAAAGAGGAAGCAGCTGACAAAAGTCAGCTCAAGTGCGTTCTCTGCGGGAACGCGGGGCAGACCGCTAACTATCGGGGTTGCCCTAAGTTCCACGAGCGGAAAGCAAACACGGTTCTGCAGAAGCAGCCCCTAGTGAAAAATCTACTCGGGGCAGCCATAACCGTCACCCCTCAAGTGACTTACGCCCAAATGGCGTCTGGTCAGAGGAGCACGGGAAAGGAGCTATCGAAGGTAGTGCCGCAGCCTTCAGTGCCAAGAGCACACGATCCAACGTCCGATTGGAAATCCTCCATTGAAAGGCGTATGGATCGGTTAGAGGAGCAGGTAAGCCAAATTCTGGCGCTCCTGCAGAACCAATCGCGTCCCCAGTTTTGATGGCTACGCAGACGGAGAGCACATATAAGATCCTTGCAGTGAATGCAAATTCATTGTTAAGGATCCCGCGAAAAAGCGAGCTCTATAGATTGTTGGACGATCAAAGCCCAGAGCTATTTCTGATTAGCGAAACCAAGCTATCCCAGAGAGGCACATTGGAGCACAGTAATTATAATTTTATTAGAAGAGACCGGCCCAACTCCAGTGGTGGAGGCGGTGTTGCGATCATCATTAAAAATAACATTAAGCACAAAGTAGTGTATAGTAGTGAAGTTCGACGGTTTCAGGAGTTTGAGGCCTGCATCGTGTGCATTTCTCTTCGCAGTGGAAAGAAGCTGTATGCGGTGTCGGTCTACTCCCCCGGCTGCCCTAGTTCCAGAACGACTATATCAGAGCTCGATTCACTCTTTCGATGTCTAAGACTGGACTCGGAGCAGAACTATTTCATTTTGGCCGGGGACTTAAATGCCCGTTACAAATATTGGGGAAACATAGTTTCCAATAGTAGAGGGGACCAGCTTTACAGCTGGTATTGCTTGCACAGTGTCGAGTACAGACTCGATTTGAAAGCAACAGAGATCTCGTCCTTCCCCAGAAGCGGCTCTTATCTGGATCTACTGCTGTTTGACGCAAGACTGCAGCTGACAGACACAAACTCACAAACGGTAAACTGTTTGAACACTTTCGTGTATCTCAGTGACCATTGCGGACTCAGTGCTGAAATCAAGATCCCCAACGATATTGCGGAATTAGGAGAGTTTGTTCAAACGCATCCCTACAATTACAGCAGGACACGCTGGACACGCTTCTCCAGACAAATGACGAGAGCAGTCTCCTCGAATGCGCTCCACATACCGTCCAATAGAAACTTGTCAAACGAGGAGATTGACATGTATCTTATACAATTGGACGAGGCAATAAAACAAACAATGGACAGTACGATACCACGGTATACACGCACAAACAACGAAAACTTGTACCGCAATGTGACAATAGACGCACTACATCAACGGAAAAGTAGACTCCTGTCAAGATTAAAAACCTTGTACAGGCGGTTTACTGATAGACGAGATGAGGAAATTAGGACACTGAAATCGCTCATTAAGAACATTCGAACACTAATTGTCCAAAATTACAAAGTTTCTGTTAACTTGCATTGGAACAATAAGATTCGGGCTGTTAGATCCGACAACCCGAGCATGTTCCCGCAAATAAACAAATTCTTTCGCAGTAAGCGTAGCGATCTGCCGTGTCTTAAGCTCCCCAGAACGACGGACAACGAACAAATACTGACTACAGCAGGTATTGATCCAGATAGCAACGTACTCGATGATAACTTCTTTGTGGTCGAAGACCCGCAAGAAAAAATGGAGGTACTAGGCGCGGTCTTCCAGGAAGTGTATAAGGTGAATGTGAGTGTTCGCCCAAACCACGACCTGGAGAATCGCGTACAATCTAGCAACTCGCAACTTCGAGAAGACATGCAACAATGGCGATCTGAGAACATCGGCTTTGTCGTGTTCAATGAAGATAACATGGCAGATAATGTCATCGCCGACGAAGGGGTTCACCTCCCGTTCATAGCGAAGACAGAGCTCACAGCGGTCTTCGAATCACTGAAGAAGAAAAAGTCAGTTGGAATCGACGGGATCTCGAACATTGTGCTAACACATCTCCGCCTAGATGTGGTTAATATGTACACTATCCTGTTTAACAATACTCTGAATAATGCACATTATCCGGAGCATTGGAAAACTGCGATTGTGCAACCCATATCCAAGCGAGGTAAAGATTCTTCGAATCCGTGCAACCTCCGGTCAATTAGTCTCCTTCCGGACATCAGCAAGGTATTCGAGAAGGTGATAAATAGAGCTCTGACCAACTGGACAGAGGACAAACATATTATTCCGGATAACCAATTCGGTTTCAAAGCGGGGCATGACACTATTCATGCCGCGTCGAAACTGGTGTCGGAGCTCCAATGGAACAAGAGCCAGAAACAATGTACGGGTGCCTGCCTGATTGACCTGGAGAAGGCCTTCGACACCGTATGGTTAGAAGGACTTTTTTACAAGCTCAATGGGCTAGGCATTAGTAAAAAACTGCTGTACCTATTGTGTAACATGCTTACTGGTAGAAGGTTCGTCGTCAAGAATGGCAATGTGACCTCTACAGGTATATTTGAAGTAAAAAATGGTCTCCAACAGGGTGCCGTTAATTCGCCGATCCTGTTCAACATTTTCTTGAGTGATCTAATAAGTTCTCTTCCTCACGTAATTGCGTACGCCGACGACTTGATCGTGTACAGATCAGGTAAAAAGATCGAGGACATCACTACTCTCGCGCAGGGTGACTTCGACTCATTCATGAGAAGTTGCGATGACTGGAAGTTGAATATCAACTTTCAGAAGTCGGAAACCATACTGTTCAGGACCCCGTTGTATAAGGCTTCGGCGGATACAAAAAAGAATTGGCGAAAGTTCTCAATTGTTGGGCGTCACGGGCAACCACTGGCGCAAAGCACTGTAGTCACATACCTGGGGATCTGGCTAGATCATTATCTATATTTTAACAAACATGTAGATGCTGCTCTAGCCCGAGCCCGAGGCGCTTTCGCTCTTACAAAGAGACTGTTTTACAACAGCCAACTCGATGCGAGGGTGAAGGTGATCTGCTACATGGCCCTCATCCGGCCAATGCTCACCTATGGCTGTCCCGTGTGGTTCAACGTGAGTGCAAGCTTGATGGAAAAGATTCGGGTGTTTGAGAGGGCTTGTCTTAGGGCTTGCCTTCGCCTTTACAGAACACCAGAGTCCCAGTACAAAAATTTCTACTCCAATGAGGTTTTATACAACAGGGCGAACCTGATACGAGTGGACAATTTCCTGGTGAAATTGATTCGAGGCCATACTGCCAGAGCGATGAACTCGGCCAATAACCTGATCTCTGGGGCTTACTACCCCAATTCTCAGTACCATGAAAGGGTACGTCATAACGGCTTCGTCCCCCCAGAAGCATTCCTCCATTTGGACAAACACGGTCTGATACAAAATGAAAATGCGGTACCGCTCCTCTTCCACATCGCCCGTTCGACTGTGGATGGGCGACTCAACCACGACCGTTCCGTCGCACAACGAGCTGAGGAGGGTCTCCTCCGGTTCAGTACGGCGGTATCAAGGCGAGATGTTCGGGATGTTGCAATGCAACACCGAAAATTCTGGTGGCTGTGCAGTGAGGGAACTCCCTCATCGAACCCTTTAGACCAGGGTTAAAAACGGGCAGTGCATATCGGTCTTTGTTTTGCAGCTGATTAAACGCATTTTATCAGCCGCAACCTATGGCCGACCTACATATCTTAGGGTAGTTTTTTAGGGTAGTGTTAAGTTGTACATATGTATATATAAAAAAAAAAAAAAAAAAAAAAAATAAAAAAAAAAAAAAAAAAAAAAAAAATTTAAAAATGCGTACTTATGTGTATACACATGTATATAGGACATATGCATATATATGTGCGTATTTTGTAAGATACACATATATATATGTATGTATGTTTAGTTTAAGGTAGTTTAAGTTATTTTAAGGTAGTATGTAAGTTAGTAAATAAGTTTTAGTAAAATCAGTTCGGATATTAAGTTTTTTATAATTTTCTTAATTTTAATTTACAGTTAAATTTATTTTTTACTTTTCCAAATACATTATTAGAATAAGTCGAAAGACATAGATTAAGATTAAGTTTAGCTTAGAGTGCCCGCCTAGGGCCAGTAAGTTAGAAGTAGTAACAATGTTCGTCCAACTAGTTTTAAGCATTTTTGTCTAGTATTTAAGTATTTTTTATGAATTAAGTTAATAAAAATGAACTAAAATGAAAATGGAAATGACAACTGAAAATGAATCAAATGAAGTGGTCGATTGCACTGATATTAATTTTTTAGATTAACCTCCTCTTCGTTACCTTACTTCGAAGTAAGGACGAAGAGGGGTGACACCATGAAAATATTGATTGATACCGGCTCAAATCGAAACTACATTCAGTCAGGCTTACATGACAAACCTATACCCAACGAAAACTGCTTTTACGCTAACTCAGTCAGAGGAAGCATAGAAATAACTCATCATTAAAACCAATCTTTTGGACTAAAAGATCCCGTCATTAAGTTCTTCCTACTCCCCACTCTTAAATCATTTCACGCTATCTTAGGTAATGACAGTCTTAAGGCTTTGTCTGCTGTCATTTATACTAAGGAAGGTTACATGAGAATATTGGGAAAAACAAAAATTAAAATCAAGCAGTTAGAGGTTCAATCAGTAAATAGTATTAATTTATCTCATATGTCAAATACCCAAAAAGTATCAATAAAATCATTAATAAATAATTTTCCTAGTTTGTTTTTGGATCCTGATGAGAAACTAACTTATACCACCAAAGTGTTCGGTGAAATAAGAACAAATACTGATTCCCCAGTTTATACGAAAATGGGTAACATTTCCACAGGCTCTCAAAGTGGAAGTGGAAAAGCAAGTCCACAAACTCTGAATAATTAGACCATCCCGCTCACCATACAACTCACCAGTATGGGTTGTGCCAAAGAAACCCGATTATTTGGGAAATAAGCAGTACAGGCTAGTCATAGACTACCGCAAGCTTAACTCAGTAACGCGAATCGATACCCAATTCAAGAGATAAACGAAGTTTTATCCCAGTTAGGTGAAAATGCTTTTATTTCTGTATTAGATTTAAAAAGCGGATTCCACCAAATACCTTTAAAAAAGAAAGATATAGAGAAGACGGCTTTTTCCATTAACAACGGGAAGTTTGAGTTTACACGACTCCCTTTTGGACTAAAGAATGCACCGTCAATCTTTCAGCACGCTCTGGACGACATCCTTCACGCGCATATTGGGAAAATATGCTACGTATATATCGATGACATTGTCATCTTCAGCAAAAGTGAGCCCGAACATGTAAATCATTTGAGAATGATCTTCCATACGTTAAATGAAGCCAACATGAAAGTCCAATTGGACAAATGTAACTTCTTCAAAGAAGAAGTAGAGTTCTTAGGGTTCGTAATATCCAAAAATGGAATTAAAACGAGTATTAAAAAAATAGAAGCTATTAAGAATTTTCCGCTAACACGAACCTTGAAAGATCTTCGATCTTTACTTGGACTCGCCGGTTATTACCGTCGACTTGTAAAAGATTATGCGAAACTCGCAAAACCCTTAACGGTGCTACTTCGTGGTGAAGATGGTAAGGTTTCTAAAAATCAATAGATTTAAACCCCGAAGTACTTGAAGCCCTAGACAATATTAAAACACCTTTGACCTCACAAGATGTTATGCTTTCTTACCCCGACTACATCAAACATTTTGAGTTAACCACAGATGCCTCTGGTTATGCAATTGGCGCAGTACTTGCTCAGGAAAACAGGCCGATAACATTCATTTCCCGGACATTGAGCAAGACTGAAGAACATTACGCCACAAATGAAAAAGAAATGCTTGCGATTATTTGGGCTCTAAATTCATTAAGAAACTACCTTTACGGTTCTGCTCATATTGAAATTTTCACCGACCATCAGCCTCTTACGTTTGCTCTTGGTAACAACAACAATAACAGTAAGATGAAAAGATGGAAGGCCATCTTAGAAGAATACAATTGTCAATTCAAGCACAAACCAGGTAAATGCAGTATAGTTGCAGATGCATTATCACGCCCACCACAAGAAACTCAGGTCAACTCGCTAACACCAACAGTTCATAGCGCACAAAGCTCATCGCATAAATTGATCTATACCGTCGAAACCCCTATTAATGCTTTCAAAAACCAAATCCTTATTGACATTGGTAAAACTTCAACCTACAGTTTCAAACTCTAGGTTGAAGCTACTTACCACCGCCATCATATAACCGAACCATCCATAACTATGAAAAAATTGACAGATTTACTAAAAAAAACGTTTAAACCCTTCAGTAATAAATGCAAATCTAACTACTGAAAGAATTATGGGAATGATTCAGGAATTATACCCATCACATTTCAGTAACTATCAAATAAGATTTACGAGAACGCAAGTTGAGGATGTAATAAATGAAAACGACCAGGAAAATATAATAATAGATACCCATCGGCGAGCGCATTGAAATGAAAGGGAAAATAAGGTTCAAATCATGGAACGTTACTATTTTCCAGCAATGTCTAGGAAAATAAAACAAACCATAAAAAAATATACTATTTGCAAGGAAAATAAATATGAAAGACATCCGAACAAACCAGAACTTCAGCCAACGGACATCCCTCAATATCCCGGTGAAATAGTTCACATTGACATTTTTTTAACCGAAGGCAAACTTGTTCTGACCGCCTTAGATAAATTTTCAAAATATACTCAGACCAGAGTCATAAAGTCAAGAGCAGTAGAACATATCAAGCAGCCACTCAGGGAAATTTTATATTCTTTCGACATCCCAAAAGTAATTGTTTTAGATAATGGAAAGTCTTTAAATTCAATATCTATCAATTTCATGGTTGAAAATGAGCTAGGAGTAAAAGTCTGTACGACACCACCTTATACTGGCTCGGTGAAAGGACAAGTCGAACGTTTCCATTCTACACTTGCTGAAATTATGAGATGTCTGAGAGCGGAAAATAAGCATACAACTTTTGAGGAATTATTAGGTAAAAGCGTTCATGAATATAATTCTACTGTGCATTCTGTCACAGGAAAAAGACCTCTAGAAGTATTTTTTGGTAAAAGAGTATCAACAAATCCAGAAGATTTTGATAAAGAAAACAATTAATCGATTTAACGAATCATAATAAAAATAAGCAACCAATTAAAATCTATCACCCAGGAGAGGTAGTTTATGCAGCCATAAATAGGAGATTGGGCACAAAACTCTTCAGTAAATTTAAGAAAGAAATTGTTAACTACTATTCTAACCGAAAGTGGTAGAATTATACATAAAAAACATATACGTAACTAAAATATTATATATTGTTTACAGGCTCTTGATCAAATTTGCGAACGCCGAGGTACAAATACTCGACTCTAGTAACTCCCAAATGATAGCGATCGAAACAGGAGTTGCAAAATTTCAAAGCGGATCATTTAAACCCATCCATGAAATCGATATTCAGCAGTATAAACATGTGGTAGACGACTTGGAGCGACATGTTAAAACCGACATTAGCAAAAACGAATCCCTACTCCCTTTCCTTTTACATAAAATCGAAGGAATCAAAAGTCACCTCGAGCGACTTACTCCTATCGGTAGGAGAAACAAGCGTTCTTTGGATTTCATTGGCAGTGCTTGGAAGTGGTTGGCAGGCAGTCCTGACCACACTGACTTCGAAATTATCCAACAAAAAATTAATAACATTTTAGAAAATAATAAAAATCAAGTCATAATAAATAAACTGTCAATCGCAAAAATAATTTAAATTAAGAGTATTACAAATAAAATCATAAAAAGTATTCAAGATAATACAAATGTAACTGCTAGAAGCGAACTGTTTATGAAATTAAAATTAAAATTAGATATTGTTAAGCAAGAAATTATAAATATCGAATACGCAATAAATTGGGCTAAAGCCGGCCTAATAAATTCATTTATTCTGTCAGATAAAGAACTAAACCTATTAAGAAATCTATTAGTAAGACAAAATATTCCATTATTAAATCTGGAGGAGGTAGTAGATTTTGGAAATGCAAAAATAGCAACAAACGAAACAATAATTATATATATATTTTAAATTTGCCGATAACAGAAAAGAAAATTGTAAGAAATTAATGTTAAAATCAGTAAAAATGAATTATTTTGTAAACAAACTACCTTTTGAAAATATCCTCCAATGTAATGAAAAAATATTAGGAATAAGAAAAGAATGTAATAAAAACAATGTAATGATTAATAGAGCTCTGACCAACTAAACAGAGGACAAGCATATAATTCCGGATAACCAATTGGTTTCAAAGCGGAGCATGACACTATTCATGCCGCGTCGAAACTAATGTCGGATATCCAATGGAATAAGAGCCAGAACCAATGTACGGGTGCCGGCCTGATTGACCTGGAGAAGGCCTTCGACACCCTGTGGTTAAAAGGACTTTTTTACAAGCTCAATGGGCTAGGCATTAGTACACCTACTGTGTAACATGCTTACTGGTAGAAGGTTCGTCGTCAAGAATGGCAATGTGACCTCTGCAGGTATTTTTGAAGTAAGAAATGGTCTCCAACAGGATGCCGTTAAATCGCCGATCCTGTTCAACATTTTCTTGAGCGATCGGATAAGTTCTCTTCTTCACGTAATTGCGTACGCCGACGACTTCATTGTGTACAGATCAGGTAAAAAGATCGAGGACATCACTACTCTCGCGCAGGGTGACTTCGACTCATTCATGAGAAGTTGCGATGACTGGAAGTTGAATATCAACTTTCAGAAGTCGGAAACCATATTGTTCAGGACCCCGTTGTATAAGGCTTCGGCGGATACAAAAAAGAATTGGCGAAAGTTCTCAATTGTTGGGCGTCACGAGCAACCACTGGCGCAAAGGACTGTAGTCAGATACCTGGGGATCTGCCTAGATCAATATCTATATTTTAACAAACATGTAGATGCTGCTCTAGCCCGAGCCCGAGGCGCTTTCGCTCTTACAATGAGACTGTTCTACAACAGCCAACTCGATGCGAGGGTGAAGGTAATCTGCTACATGGCCCTCATCCGACCAATGCTCACATATGGCTGTCCCGTGTGGTTCAACGTGATTGCAAGCTTGATGGAAAAGATTCGGGTGTTTGAGAGGGCCTGTCTTAGGCTTGCCTTCGCCTTTACATAACACCAGAGTCCCAGTACAGAAAATTCTACTCCAATGAGATTTTATACAACAGGGCGAACCTGATACGAGTGGACAATTTCCTGGTGAAGATGATTCAAGGTCATACTCCCAGAGCGATGAACTCGATCAATAACTTGATCTCGGGGGCTTACTACCCCAATCCTCAGTACCATGAAAGGGTACGGCATAACGGCTTCGTCCCCCCAGAAGCATTCCTCCATTTTGATAAGCACGGTCTGATACAAGACAAGAATGCGGTACCGCTTCTCTTTCACATCGCCCGTTCAACTGTGGATGGGCGACACAACTACGACCGTTCCGTCGCACAACGAGCTGAGGAAGGTCTGCTCCGGTTCAGTACAGCGGTATCGAGTCGGGATGTGCGGGATGTTGCTATGCAACATCGAAAGTTCTGGTGGCTGGGGAGCGAGGGAACTCCAGCGTCGAACTCTTTAGACCCGGGGTAGATAGGGTAGTGCGTATCCCCTTATGGTGCGCAGTGGGTCACTGTCTTGCAGTGGATAACTTCAAAATCCATCAGCTGCAACCAATGGCCGACTTCCATAGCGTAGGGTAGGTTTAAGGTAGTATTTAAGATGTATATAAGTACATAAATAAAAAAAAAAAAAATAGTGACAAAAGATACACAAGAAGATACAGATATGCATTTATGTAGTATTGTTTTTATTACATAGTGACAGAAAATTAATCATTTTACATTCTTTTCTTATTCCTAATATTTTTTCATTACATTGGAGGATATTTTCAAAAGGTAGTTTGTTTACAATATTATTCATTTTTACTGATTTTAACATTAATTTCTTACAATTTTCTTTTCTGTTATCGGCAAATTTAAAATATATATATAATTATTGTTTCGTTTGTTGCTATTTTTGCATTTCCAAAATCTACTACCTCCTCCAGATTTAATAATGGAATATTTTGTCTTACTAATAGATTTCTTAATAGGTTTAGTTCGTTATCTGACAGAATAAATGAATTTATTAGGCCGGCTTTAGCCCAATTTATTGCGTATTCGATATTTATAATTTTTTGCTTAACAATATCTAATTTTAATTTTAATTTC
Source organism: Eristalis pertinax (assembly GCA_907269125.1). Lineage (NCBI taxonomy): Eukaryota > Metazoa > Arthropoda > Insecta > Diptera > Syrphidae > Eristalis > Eristalis pertinax. The sequence continues at coordinate 11,621,960 of OU026146.1, read as the reverse complement.
ATAAACAGTTCGCTTCTAGCAGTTACATTTGTATTATCTTGAATACTTTTTATGATTTTATTTGTAACACTCTTAATTTAAATTATTTTTGCGATTGACAGTTTATTTATTATGACTTGATTTTTATTATTTTCTAAAATGTTATTAATTTTTTGTTGGATAATTTCGAAGTCAGTGTGGTCAGGACTGCCTGCCAACCACTTCCAAGCACTGCCAATGAAATCCAAAGAACGCTTGTTTCTCCTACCGATAGGAGTAAGTCGCTCGAGGTGACTTTTGATTCCTTCGATTTCATGTAAAAGGAAAGGGAGTAGGGATTCGTTTTTGCTAATGTCGGTTTTAGCATGTCGCTCCAAGTCGTCTACCACATGTTTATACTGCTGAATATCGATTTCATGGATGGGTTTAAATGATCCGCTTTGAAATTTTGCAACTCCTGTTTCGATCGCTATCATTTGGGAGTTACTAGAGTCGAGTATTTGTACCTCGGCGTTCGCAAATTTGATCAAGAGCCTGTAAACAATATATAATATTTTAGTTACGTATATGTTTGTGATATATACTACGGTGATTGCTACAAACAACAAAAACAGCGCCTATTTGGATGTGGATTTGTCGTTAGAGGCAGACTTAGGCAAGAAGTCCTATCGTTCAGGTCCGTGAACGAGCGCCTCACGACAATTCGCATCCAGGCTAAATTTGCCAACATAAGCCTTATATGCGCACATGCCCCCACAGAGGAGAAAGATGATGACACCAAAGACAGGTTCTATGAGCTCCTGAACAAAACGTATGAGCAATGCCCTAGCTACGACATTAAAATTGTCCTTGGCGATTTTAACGCAAAGCTAGGAAGAGAGAACATCTTTGGTAGTACGGTCGGAAAGCACAGCCTACACGACACCACATCCGATAACGGATTTAGGCTGATCGATTTTGCTGCGGGGCGAAATGTTGTAGTAGCTAGTACAAGATTCCCACATCTCGATATTCACAAAGGAACATGGCGATCTCCTGATCAATCAACCGTCAATCAGATTGACCATATTGCGATAGACGCAAGGCACTCCTCCAGTATCAAAGATGTCCGAACGTTCCGAGGCGCCAACATTGATTCGGACCACCACCTTGTTGTAGCCAAGGTAAGGTTGCGGATATGCCGAACACCGCCAAGACAAAGAAATGCTGTGAGGAAGTTCAACGTCAGCCGGCTACAATCGCAAGAGATAGCCAAATCCTTTTCCGATCGTGTCTCCCTTAACCTCTTAAGAAATCCTACGCCGCCAACATCAAGTATTGAAGACCAGTGGCAGCATTGCCAAAAAGCCATCAGAGATGCCGCCTCTGATGTGCTGGGTTTCAATCCGCCACCACAACGAAACCCCTGGTTTGACAACGAATGTCGGCAGGCGAATGCAGCCAAGCAAGAAGCATACAAAGCGGCACTGCAAAGAAGGACAAGAGCTGCTCGGGAGCTCTACGAGCAGAAGAGGAGAGACGAACACCGGCTTCTCAGGAGAAAAAAGAAGGAGCATGAGAAGCGCGCGATCGGCAGAATAGAGGGATATTACTGCAGGAATGAGGTGAGGAAGTTTTACCAAAGGGTAAAGTTAACCAGTCAAGGTTATAAAGTCCGAACCGAAGCCTGTAAGGATGATCAAGGGAACATCGTAGTAGAGTCACAGTCGATGCTGAGGATATGGAAAAACCATTTCTGCAGACTGTATAACGGCGACGTGGAACCAAATCCCGCTGTCAGGCAGAACGAACCATTCAACCCCAATGAAAGGGACGACGAAGATCAACAATTCCGTCCACCCGACCCGGATGAAGTGAGGATTGCCATATCTAAACTGAAATCCAACAAGGCTGCGGGAGCTGACGGCCTACCCGCCGAGCTTTTTAAAGCCGCAGGCGATGATTTGGTAAGGCGCATGCACCAACTCATCTGTAAAATATGGTCGGAGGAAAACATGCCCGATGAATGGAACCTCAGCATTGTTTGCCCGATCCATAAAAAAGGAGACCCTTTGAACTGCGCCAACTACAGAGGCATCAGTCTCCTAAGTATCGCATATAAAATCTTATCTGCCATCCTGTGTGAACGCCTAAAGCCATTCGTCAACAACCTGGTCGGTCCATACCAGTGTGGTTTTAGGACAGGAAAATCCACCATCGACCAAATATTCACACTACGGCAGATTTTGGAGAAAACCCAGGAGCAACAAATCGATACCCACCACCTTTTCATCGATTTTAAGGCCGCGTATGATAGCATCTATAGAGACGAGCTATACAGAGCAATGTCTAGTTTTGGCATCCCTACCAAACTCGTCCGTTTGTGTAGGATGACGATGGAGAATGCACGCTGCTCCATCAAGGTCGGTAAAGACCTAACCGAGACCTTTGATGTCAAAAAAGGATTCAGACAAGGCGACGCGCTGTCATGCGACTTTTTCAACATCGTTCTTGAAAGAATTGTTCAAAACTCGAACGCCAACACCAGAGGAACAATCTTTCAGAAGTCCGTCCAACTACTCGCATATGCCGACGATATTGACATTATTGGAAGAACGCAGCGTGATGTCAATGGCGCTTTTGTGGGTATTGCAACGGAGGCCGCGAAGATGGGTTTAGCGGTAAACGAGGGTAAGACCAAGTATATGCTGTCAACGAGAAAGGACACCCAACACCGACGTCTCGGTCAGAACGTCACAGCAGACAGATATAACTTTGAGGTAGTCAAAAACTTTGTCTACCTAGGCACCGCTATAAACTCAGACAATGACACCAGCGCTGAAATCAAACGAAGAATAACCCTTGCCAATCGCTGCTTCTTTGGGCTAAGAAAGCAACTGGTAAACAAAGCCCTCTCTCGAACAACCAAGATAACGCTCTACAAGACCTTAATCGTCCCAGTCCTGCTATATGGCGCGGAGGCATGGACTTTGTCAAAAGCGGATGAAGCTGCCCTTGGTTGCTTCGAGAGGAAAATTCTTCGTGTGATTTTCGGTCCCGTCTGCATAGACGGTGAGTGGAGGAGGAGATATAATGACGAACTATGCGGGCTGTTCAGCGACATCGACTTAGCCAGAAGAGTGAAGATCCAAAGACTGAGATGGCTAGGTCATGTAGAGCGGATGGAAACCAATACTCCGGCCCGAAAAGTCTTCGAATCCACCCCCGAGGGACGGCGCAGTAGAGGAAGACCGCGACTCAGGTGGCGCACGCAAGTGGAAAGGGACCTCAACCAACTATGCGTGCGAAACTGGAGACAGCTAGCTAAAGATCGAGCTGGCTGGAGACGCTTGTTGGTTGAGGCCCAGGTCCACCCCGGACTGTAGCGCCACCTTAAGTAAGTAAGTATATGTTTTTTATGTATAATTCTACCACTTTCGGTTAGAATAGTAGTTAACAATTTCTTTCTTAAATTTACTGAAGAGTTTTGTGCCCAATCTCCTATTTATGGCTGCATAAACTACCTCTCCTGGGTGATAGATTTTAATTGGTTGCTTATTTTTATTATGATTCGTTAAATCGATTAATTGTTTTCTTTTTCAAAATCTTCTGGATTTGTTGATACTCTTTTACCAAAAAATACTTCTAGAGGTCTTTTTCCTGTGACAGAATGCACAGTAGAATTATATTCATGAACCTAATAATTCCTCAAAAGTTGTATGCTTATTTTCCGCTCTCAGACATCTCATAATTTCAGCAAGTGTAGAATGGACACGTTCGACTTGTCCTTTCACCGAGCCAGTATAAGGTGGTGTCGTACAGACTTTTACTCCTAGCTCATTTTCAACCATGAAATTGATAGATATTGAATTTAAAGACTTTCCATTATCTAAAACAATTACTTTTGGGATGTCGAAAGAATATAAAATTTCCCTGAGTGGCTGCTTGATATGTTCTACTGCTCTTGACTTTATGACTCTGGTCTGAGTATATTTTGAAAATTTATCTAAGGCGGTCAGAACAAGTTTGCCTTCGGTTAAAAAAATGTCAATGTGAACTATTTCACCGGGATATTGAGGGATGTCCGTTGGCTGAAGTTCTGGTTTGTTCGGATGTCTTTCATATTTATTTTCCTTGCAAATGGTATATTTTTTTATGATTTGTTTTATTTTCCTAGACATTGCTGGAAAATAGTAACGTTCCATGATTTGAACCTTATTTTCCCTTTCATTTCAATGCGCTCGCCGATGGGTATCTATTATTATATTTTCCTGGTCGTTTTCATTTATTACATCCTCAACTTGCGTTCTCGTAAATCTTATTTGATAGTTACTGAAATGTGATGGGTATAATTCCTGAATCATTCCCATAATTCTTTCAGTAGTTAGATTTGCATTTATTACTGAAGGGTTTAAACGTTTTTTTTAGTAAATCTGTCAATTTTTTCATAGTTATGGATGGTTCGGTTATATGATGGCGGTGGTAAGTAGCTTCAACCTAGAGTTTGAAACTGTAGGTTGAAGTTTTACCAATGTCAATAAGGATTTGGTTTTTGAAAGCATTAATAGGGGTTTCGACGGTATAGATCAATTTATGCGATGAGCTTTGTGCGCTATGAACTGTTGGTGTTAGCGAGTTGACCTGAGTTTCTTGTGGTGGGCGTGATAATGCATCTGCAACTATATTGCATTTACCTGATTTGTGCTTGAATTGATAATTGTATTCTTCAAAGATGGCCTTCCATCTTTTCATCTTACTGTTATTGTTTTTGTTACCAAGAGCAAACGTAAGAGGCTGATGGTCGGTGAAAATTTCAATATGAGCAGAACCGTAAAGGTAGTTTCTTAATGAATTTAGAGCCCAAATAATCGCAAGCATTTCTTTTTCATTTGTGGCGTAATGTTCTTCAGTCTTGCTCAATGTCCGGGAAATGAATGTTATCGGCCTGTTTTCCTGAGCAAGTACTGCGCCAATTGCATAACCAGAGGCATCTGTGGTTAACTCAAAATGTTTGATGTAGTCGGGGTAAGAAAGCATAACATCTTGTGAGGTCAAAGGTGTTTTAATATTGTCCAGGGGCTTCAAGTACTTCGGGGTTTAAATCTATTGTTTTTTTTGCCGATTGATTTTTAGAAACCTTACCATCTTCACCACGAAGTAGCACCGTTAAGGGTTTCGCGAGCTTCGCATAATCTTTTCAAATCGACGGTAATAACCGGCGAGTCCAAGGAATGATCGAAGATCTTTCAAGGTTCGTGGGACCGGAAAATTCTTAATAGCTTCTATTTTTTTAATACTCGTTTTAATTCCATTTTTGGATATTACGAACCCTAAGAACTCTACTTCTTCTTTGAAGAAGTTACATTTGTCCAATTGGACTTTCATGTTGGCTTCATTTAACGTATGGAAGATCATTCTCAAATGATTTACATGTTCGGACTCACTGTTACTAAAGATGACAATGTCATCGATATATGAGTAGCATATTTTCCCAATATGCGCGTGAAGGATCAGTTGTGCACAGACCCTTGAACTGTCAAGTGTTTCGACTTAGTAAAAAGAAATTCAGAATTATTAAAAAGAAAGTGAAGTAGTGCAAGTGATATCAGGATCCGCAGAAAGAGCTGCGTAGAGCGTACAACCGCAGTCGTTCACAGAACTCCACCCAGTGCAGACGTGTTTCGACTTAGTGCGGAAGTAATAAATTATCAAGTGCGGAAAATATCGCCGAAATAAAATAACAATCGGTAGCTTCACGGTAGAGTGATCACCGGTGACTTCGTGGTGCCGGGTTCGAATCCCGAAGAAAAATTGCAATCCTTTTTTTTTAAATTAAACAAATAAAGACACTAAAGTGTGAGTCAGTGCAATGGAGACAGCTGAGCGACCCGAGCTCCGAAAATCGGGTGATGTTGTACCGGTGGCTGGGACATCAGACCACCAATCAACACATGATGAGGCGAGGAAGAAGAGGAGGAAGAAGCTTCAGCTACAGCCAAACCTGGTGAAGCGCCGTTCCAGCCTTGGATCAGGCGACGCGAAAATTGCGGCAATAGCCGCAAATACAACAGCAGCAGCAACAACAACAACAACTGTAGCCACAACTACAGCAGCAGCAGCCAGAATGCAGCAAAAGATAGTCGACGACGTGGAATACGAGTCGACAGAAGGCGAGGGCAGATTCTCCTACAGCGGTAGAGAGAACCCCTTCATTGCTCTAACGTCGTCCGAATCCGAGGACGAAGAGGAAGAGGACCGGGAGCAGCTAAAAAAGAGCCAGAGGGAGAGGGAGGAGCCCACATTCAAGCCCTCCAAATCAAGTTAAGGGCCAGGAGAGCGGCCAAAAGGCTGCACAACTAAAACAGCAGCCAAAAGGGCAGCAACAACAAGAACAGTCCCATCAGTTGCCAAAGGGACAACGATCAACAGCTGCCAAGAAGCAACAGCAGCAGCAACAACAACTACATCAGCCAAAACAGCAGCAACAACAACAACAACAACAACAGAAACAGCAGCAGCAGAAGAAGCAGCCGCAACAGCAGAAGCAGCAACAACAACAACAGCGGAAGCAACAACAGCAGCAGCCAGCCAAAAAGGAGAGATGCCCTCCAATCAACGTCTTCGGTCTGGAGACGAAGGACGTCGACACCTTATGTAAGTTGGTCACCAAAGAGTCATATTACATTAAGTATAAGGGTCCATTGAGAGTATCTGTCCATTGCTTATCAATGGCAGACTATTATGTAGTTAAAGACAGGCTAGCGGTGTCGGAGGCCGAGTTTTTTTCCTACACCCCAAAAGGGGAAAAAGTGCAGACCATGCTCCTTAAGGACGTGGATCCCGACACTGATCCGGAGGAGATCCTCGCTAAGCTGCGCCAAGCGCAGAGCGGTGATATCCAGGTCGTTGGGGTTAAGCCCTTCATCACTGCGGTTTCGAAAAGGGAGAACAGAAAACTTCCGTTCTTCCTAGTCCAGGTCACCCCAGACAGCAAATTAGATAGTCTAAAACGAATACATCGTCTAGGCTCTATTGATGTCAAATGGGACACATTAAACAAGACAAAGCACACACTCCAGTGTGCTCGTTGTCAGAGGTTTGGGCATGCCGCGGCGAATTGCAACATGCAGTCTCGCTGCGTCAAATGCGCAGGAACCCACAATCGAGGGGAATGTCCCTTAGGGACGGAGAAAGTCGAGGATAGGAGCAAACTGAAGTGTGTACTCTGTAAGACCAGCGGGCACCCTGCCAACTATCGGGGATGCCCTAAGGTCCAAGAAATCAGAAAAATTATAGAGGCCAAAAGGAAAGGAAAAATGGTAGAAACGAGGCCAGTGCCCCGTGCTCCAGCTACCACTGTTACTCCGGCAGTCTCCTATGCCCAAATGGCATCGGGTAGGCGACCGGTTCAACAGACAGTGCCGAAGGTGGCCCCGGTCCCAGTGGCCAGGCAACCTGAAGCCGATCTGGATCTGAAGACGGTCCTGCTCTTCATCCAGGGGCAGATCGCTCAGGTACAAAAGCAGTTCCTTGAGCAAGCAGCGCGAGTAGACCTCATCTACTCGACGCTGTTCGGAGAGCCAAACGCAACATCGGTTTAATGGCTGCGCAGGCAGCCCGAAACCTTAAAATCCTAGCAGTGAATGTGAATTCACTGATCAGGCGTGAACGTCAACTAAACTTCGGTAACTTGTTGCAAATCCATAATCCTGACGTGTTGATGGTTAGCGAAACTAGGCTAAACCAGACGCATACTCTCAGGTACAAGAATTACCATATCATTCGAAGAGACCGAGCCTACCTAGCTGGTGGGGTAGCTCTCTTAATCAAAACAGGCCTTTGTCATAAGGTCGTGTATAGCGGTGAAGTGCGAAAATTCCAGGCGATAGAAGCGTGTATCGCGCGCATCCCCCTTCGGGGTGGTAAGCGACTATATGTGATCGCGATCTATGCGTCTGACAAGGCACATATCAATCCCCATTTCATTTCAGAGCTCGATACTCTATTTACTAGCCTTCGACTGAGCTCGGAAGAGAACTACTATGTCATAGCCGGGGATTTGAACTCGAGGCATATGGATTGGGGCAACGTGGTGCATAACGCCAGGGGGACCTCATTGTATATCTGGTTGGTAGAGCACAATAGTGAGTTCAAGCTAGATTTGCTTGCAACCGATAGGCCATCCTTTCCCAGAAGCGGGTCCTATCTGGATCTGATGCTGATAGACAAACGACTGACTATACTGGACGTGGAAAGACGCACACGGAACTGTTTAACTGCGGTTGAGTACGAGAGTGACCACTGCGGACTCTTCGCGGCTATTCAGCTCCCGAACGAGGTGGAAGAACTGGAGGAATATGTCCAGAGGCACCCTTATAATTAAAATAAGGTCCGCTGGCCACGTTTCTCCAGGACTTTATCCACAGAACTACGTTCGAGTGGGATCAATCCTCCGACAAACAGAAACCTGACGAACGAAGAGGTTGACAGGTACCTCATACAAATGGACGACGTAATAAAACGAACCATGGAGAAAACCATTCCGAAGGTAGTACCAATCGATGACAGCGATGTTTACCGAAATGCTACCATCGATGCACTTCACGTGCACAAAAGTAGACTGCTGTCAAGACTCAAACTCTTGCACAGACGGTTTACAGATCCACAAAACGCGGAAGTCAGGGCACTGAAGTCTGAGATCAAGAACCTCCAACAGTTAATTCGAATAAATTACAGCTTGGCTATAAGCTTGCACTGGGGCAATAAAATCCGGGCTGTACGATCCAACAACCCGGGTATGTTCCCGCAAGTAAATAAAATATTTCGGAGGAAAGATCAAAATGACATTCAGGTCGTTAGACTTCCCAGGACGACACCCAACGAACAATTACTGACTTCAATTGGCATCGATCCAGGTGAGGCAGTGCTAGACAATGATTTCTTCGTGGTTGAAGATCCCCAGGAGAAGGTTAAAGCTATTGGTGCTGTGTTCCAGCGAGTGTATACGGTCAACGAGGTTAGTAGGCCGAATCACGATCTGGAGAACAGAGCCTTGCTAAACCACTTCTATCTCCGCAACGAGATAAGTCAATGGCGATCCGAGAATCCAGGTTTCACCAGGTTCAGTGACGATAATATGGCACATAGTGCCGTCGCCAATGATGACAATCTCATCTTGATTTCCCAAGAAGATCTTCAGGGTATCTTCAACTCGCTGAAAAAGAAAAAGTCAGTGGGAATCGATGGAATACCGAATATTGTGCTTCGCCATCTTCCCCCCGAAGCGGTCCAAATTTACACAACACTGTTCAACAACGCGCTGAGTAATGCACATTACCCGGCGCATTGGAAAACAGCTGTAGTGCAACCGATCCCTAAACGGGACAAAGACAAATCCATCCCGACAAATCTCCGGTCGATCAGTCTTCTTCCCTGCATAAGCAAGGTTTTTGAAAAGATAGTCATAGGAGTTCTGAAACAATGGGCTGATGAAAATAAAATAATACCGGACAACCAGTTCGGATTTAGGGCGGGGCATGATACCATACATGCCGCGTCAAAGCTGGTATCCGACATTCAATGGAATAAAAGCAAAAATCAGTGCACGGATGCCTGTCTGATTGACTTGGAGAAGGCGTTCGACACCGTTTGGTTGGAGGGTCTCTTCCTCAAGCTGGTCAGGCTCGGCATAAGTAAACCATTGCTATATACGATCTATGCCATGATAACAGGTAGAAAGTTCGTCGTGAAAAGTAACGGCGTAACTTCTACCACGGTCTTTGACATTAAAAATGGTCTTCAACAAGGGGCTGTTGGTTCGCCGATCTTGTTCTCAATATTCACTGCGCCAAAACTGGCGCAAGTTCGGCATAGTTGACCCGCAAGGACGGCCGTTAGCTGTGAAAAGTGTAGTTAGATATCTTGGCATTTGGCTGGATCAATATCTGTATTTTGACAAACATATAGATATTGCTCTGACGAAAGCCAGAAAAGCCTTTGCTGCGGCAAGGAGGTTGTTTTACAGCAGCCAACTTGATACCAGGGTGAAGGTAATCTGCTACATGGCCCTCATCCGGCCAATTATGGCGTACGGTTGTCCCCTGTGGTTCAACGTGAGTCCTTCCCAGATGGAAAAGATGAGGTTGTTCGAGAGACAGTGTCTTAGGAGCTGTCTCCGTTTGTATCGTACACCCGAGTCCGAGTACAAGAGGTACTATCCTAACGAGGTCCTGTACAACGAGGCAAACCTGAACAGGATAGATAATTTTATTATTAAGCTGATCAGAAGGCACATTGCACGGGCTATGACTTCTTCCAACAGTCTGATCCTAGGGGCTTATTACCCCAATATCATGTACCATGAAAGGGTGCGCCTTAACGGCTTTATTCCTCCCGAAGCATTCCTTTATTTAGACACGATTGGCCTAATACAGGATACAGACGGATGCCCTGTTATCTTCCATGTCGTACGCCGAACAGTGGACAGGCGACTCCAATACGAACCGGATGTCGCTCGCACCCACGAGGATCTTCTTCGGTTCAGTAGAGCGATCCCCGCTCGTGACAGGAAAGAGTCTGCCAAAGAACGGCTATTTTACTGGTGGTTACACCAAAACCAGTCTCCGCCACCGCTGGCTTTTCTAGATGACCAGATAGTAGACCATGGTGGCCAAGTTACATAGGTTTAAGGTAGCTATTAGGAGAAAAAAAAAAATCCAAAAACATTAAAAAACGAAAAAACCAAAAAAATTAATAAAAACAAAAAATCAAAAAAAAAAAAAAAAAAAACTTATAAGAAAAAAAAAAAAAAAAGGTGCACCACGGCGTATAAAATATATATGTTAGGCATATACATAAAATATACGCCCTGGTGCACGTGTCCGTACTGTTACGGACATAGTTAAGATAGTCTTAAGTTTTATGTTAGAGTAAGTAATTATAAGGTAGTTTAAGTAGTTATGTAAGTAAGTTTAGTTAGCCAAGTTTTTTAAAAAAAGTTTTCTTGGCAAATGAATAATTTATTAAAAGATTGTCGTGAAAAACTAAAAAAAAAAAATAACATATATTAAGCCGAAAGGCACAGTTATAGCGTAGATTAGATTAGCTTAGAGTACCCGCATAGGGTCAGTAGGTTAGTATTAAGAACATTTGTAAATTCTTAAGTTAGTTAAGCTAGTTTTAAGTACTTTTGTCTAGCAAGTAAGTCCTCAAAATTCAAATAAAACAAAATTACATTGAAAAAAAAAAAAAAAAAAGCGTGCAACCGCGAACCAGCACGTGCTGGGTTCGAGGCCCGGTTTGGGACTACCTCCTTTTTTTTCTTTTTTCTCTCGGTTTTCAATCAACTGAGAAGTGAGTGCAAATATGGAGGAGGACGGGCAGACTGCTCGCCCAGAAGCGGTCAGCCAAATTCATAAACCGGTGGCAGAAATGTCACTCCAACACCCAACGGTGCCTAATGGAGGCACAACGAAGAGGAGGAGGAAGGGGCAGACCTCCACCAGCTCGAAGCGACGTAATATCAACGCGTCAACCGACATAACGCTAGAGGAAGGGAGTGCAGCTACGTCTACGTCATCGAACGAGACATCCCACGAGGCCGATGCAGAAGACGATGCATACTCGTATGTGTCAGACGGGAGGGAGGGGCGATTCGCAATAAGCAGCAACAGCTTCGAATCGATGCCCTCCGACACCGAAGAAGAAGTGGAAGACATTATCCGCTCGAAGCAGAAGAAAGTCTCCAATCTGAAGGAGGAGACTGACAAACTCCTCCGAGAGATAAGAGAGCTTCGCAGAAGAAGTCTCGAAAGGAGAAGAAAGGAGGAGGAGCAAACAGGCCTACAGATCGCTCAACAACAACAACGGTTGCCTGAACCGATTCAGCCGCAAAAGCAGATGCAGCAACAAAAACAGCCATCTGCCAATAAACAAAAGAAGCTGCAACAACAGCCAGCAAGCCAACACCAAACGAAAGCAGCTCAGCAACATCAGCAGAAGCAGCCATCAAAGAAGGCAGCCCTGCAACATCAGCAAGCAGCAACGAAACAGCAGCAACAGCATCCAGCAGTACACCAACAGCAACAACCACAAACGAAGAAGGAAAAAGGCCACCGATCAACCTGTACAAGCCGGACATCATACAAACTGAAGAGGTATGTAGGTCGGGCATAGGTACAGGGCATTTTATAATTAAAAAAATAAGGGTGTAGAAAAATATTCAATCAGCTGCAAGGCAGTTGATAATCACGCTACTCTGAAAAGATGTCTAAAGCGTTCGATGATTGAGTTCTTCTCCTTCACACCGAAAGGAGAAAAAAATCAATCTAAATTATTAAAGATCGCCGCACCGCTCGAAGCGGAGGAAGTCTTCCAACTGCTCAAAGAGCAAGTGTGCGATGGTCTTGAGTTCGTCGGGGTCAAGCCCTTCACCACAGCTAAGACAAAACGAGAAGGACGGAAATTACCGTTCTTCATTGTTCAGCTGTCACCCAACAGCAAAGTAGATAAGCTGAATGATTTGAGAACATTAGCTGACTACGATTGCGTCTGGGAAAACATAAGAAGGCGCGACGGCATTATCCAATGCGTTCGCTGTCAAAGGTTTGGGCACGCCGCGTCGAACTGCCAAATGCAGCCTCGATGCGTGAAGTGCAGTAAAAACCACAAGGCGGAGGAATGCCCACTGGGGAAAGAGGGAGCAGCTGACAAAAGTCAGCTCAAGTGCGTTCTCTGCTGGAACGCGGGGCAGACCGCTAACTATCGGGGTTGCCCTAAGTTCCAAGAGCGGAAAGCAAAGACGGTTCTGCAGAAGCAGCCCCTAGTGAAAAATCCACTCGGGGCAGCCATAACCGTCACCCCTCAAGTGACTTACGCCCAAATGGCGTCTGGTCAGAGGAGCACGGGAAAGGAGCTATCGAAGGTAGTGCCGCAGCCTTCAGTGCCAAGAGCACACGATCCAACGCCCGATAGGAAATATTCCATTGAATATTCGGTTAGAGGAGCAGGTAAGCCAAATTCTGGCGCTCCTGCAGAACCAAGCACGTCACCAGTCTTGATGGCTGCGCAGACGGAGAGCACATATAAGATCCTTGCAGTGAATGCAAATTCATTGATAGGGATCCCGCGAAAAAACGAGCTCTATAGATTTGTTGGACGATCAAAGCCCAGAGCTATTTCTGATTAGCGAAACTAAGCTAACCCAGAGAGGCACATTGGAGCACAGTAATTATAATGTTATTAGAAGAGACCGGCCTACTCCAGTGGTGGAGGCGGTGTTGCGATCTTAATTAAAAATAACATTAAACACAAAGTAGTGTATAGTAGTGAAGTTCGACGGTTTCAGGAGTTGGAGGCCTGCATCGTGTGCATATCTCTCCGCAGTGGAAAGTAGCTGTATGCGGTGTCGGTCTACTCCTCCGGCCCCCTAGTTCCAGAACGACTATATCAGAGCTTGATTCACTCTTTCGATGACTTAGACTGGACTCGGAGGAGAACTATTTCATTTTGGCCGGGGACTTAAATGCCCGTTACAGATATTGGGGAAACATAGTTTCCAATAGTAGAGGGGACCAGCTTTACAGCTGGTATTGCTTGCACAGTGTCGAGTATAGACTCGATTTGAAAGCAACAGAGATCTCGTCATATCCTAGCAGCGTTTCTTACTTGGATATCCTGCTGTTTGACGCAAGACTGCAGCTGACAGACACAAACTCACAAACGGTAAACTGTTTGAACACTTTCGTGTATCTCAGTGACCATTGCGGACTCAGTGCTGAAATCAAGATCCCCAACGATATTGCGGAATTAGGAGAGTTTGTTCAAACGCAGCCCTACAATTACAGTAGGACACGCTGGACACGCTTCTCCAGACAAATGACGAGAGCAGTCTCCTCGAATGCGCTCCACATACCGTCCAATAGAAACTTGTCAAACGAGGAGATTGACATGTATCCTAAACAATTGGACGAGAATATAAAACGAACAATGGACAGAAGCCTCTTCCTTTATTGGTTATCAAAAACGAACTGAACTAAACCAATTTCTATGACTTACTGCCATTGGTCATTTTGCTGCATCAGCGAATTATGATTTCGATGAAGATGTGTGCTATTGCTGGTGGAAGTAATTCCGAGAAATATCTGGGTGTTGATTTCAGATCGAGATGTTGGTCATTGGGTTGCGGAGTGAAACGATTGTTTATTGGATGGGGAGAAATATTACTTGGAATCGTTGGGAATCGTTCTGAATCCGGCGTATGAGTTGATGTTATTCCACATCAGCGTGTTTGTCTCTAACTCATATAAAATGTGTATGCGAAGAAATATTTTTGTTGATGCAAATTGTATGCAAATTTCAACAAAATCTGTTTGCGTTTTGCCAGTAGTATGTAGATATGCAACTACTACCACTATGTTTCGTCGGGCTGGGCCTTTTTATTACGTCCATGATCTAACCTGGATTAGTGGCCATAATTAAATACACCTATTAGCGACGAAGGTCGGTTAGAACGGTAATATATGTATTTCATGGAAACGGTAAGGCTGGCATTCATTTAAATTTGTGATCAAAACAGAAGCACTAAATTTATAAATTTGTTGTCCAATTAGTTTAATACAACGGTCAAGAGCTACAACTTCAATCATTTTGTCCAACATGACTGTACCAACCAAATTATATGGCTTGGGAAAGCATAAAATTCATAAAATACATAGTACTTGGTAGTAGCTCCTCTTCTAGGTCTTCCTTTTCCTCCGGAGAACTCGCTCTGTCATTCACTTTGCTTTACTCTCTACCCTGCGTATGCTGTCTGAGAACCGCAGTAGACGCTTAATAGGCAACAAGTAAAACTCCTTGTATTCAATTTTTCTATATTTATTCTACTCCATACAACAATATCTCAAAATGTGCGCAAATTCGCTCAGGGACGCAAGTGTGGTATTTTCAGACAGACAGGCGGGCATGTTCGAATAGCTTTTTTATACTAGTGTGGTATTTTCCCTTGGACGCTCGGGGTACTTCGCAAGACTTAATACCAAACCGGTGTTGCTGTCCATATAAATATATAAATATATATTTTTTTATGGACATGAACTCGTTGTCCTTCGTCTTGCGAACTACCCCGAGCGTCCAAGGGAAAATACCACACTAGTATAAAAAAGCTATTCGAACATGCCCGCCTCATTAAATAACTTGATATGTTACTCTCCATTGATCGGACGGCGGCTTTTATACTCCCTCTCGTAGTCACGCTACAGATAATAAGGAGTAAGGTAATATATTGCGCATGTGTCAAAAAAAGTAAACACCGAAGAAATCAAAGTTTTTGAAGAAATCTATCAGCTGATTGGTCCACGTGAACGATGTCTCTTACTGCATATTTTGTACAGCTAAATCTGGATTATTGATCCTGTTGTAAATGCCCGCTAAATTCTCTGTATTAAAATAATATATGGTTACTTATAGATTAAAACATACTATACATAGATAAACTTCCTTCATTTCCTCCAAGTATGTATGACCGAAGTTGGATACATGAATTCCAAACGGTTTGGATGATCTTATATGCCTTTGGATCGAATCGTTCCCAATAAATTCTCTAAAACATCTTGGTTGAGTCCGTATGTCAGTAAATGACAATGCCTAAAAGTATTGTAAGATTGTAAAAACAAAAAACTTGCTTAATTCAACATTACATCATGGTTCGTTTGCCTTTAACTCTCATATTTAGCATTTGGATGTCATCTCATCGATAGTTCAAAATTGGAGCGATACTGAAAGTCCAACGCCTTGAACTCGTTCGCGACTATCCTTGTAAGAAACTCTTACTTACGTTGAGACAGTCATTTCAGTTCACGCAGTAAACCTTGATTTTTCCGCAGAGTTCACAGACGATTGCACACACTTTGAAACCGCTAAACAGTATTTGTTTGGTCATCCGTTGGCCAAAATCATAGAAAATTGGTTGTTTTCAATTGCCAAACAAGCCCCTTATCATTGTCACTTGGAAGTATTTCACAGCTATGAGAGTTTCATCCAGAAATAAAGTAGTATAGAGATAGCCGACTTCTACCTCCCTTTCCTCTAAAATTTGTTTGACATCGTTTTGTATAACATTTTCGCCGACAGGGGCAGGAGAATACGTGTGACGAACAGCTGATTACTTTCCCCTCCAAAATACCGACGGGAATTATTTAACGGTCGTAACGGCAACCACAATATCGTTCAATGCGTAAGCTAAATAAAATATTACTCAATGCTAATTCTAAGATTTAAGTCAGATTTCAGATTTTTCTTCTGCGAAAAGTAGAGGAAACTGCACAGTCTAATACATCAACATCAAATATGAGAGAAAAATAACTATCAATAAATGTAAGAAATTATGTTAATCTATATCATCTGATTTCAAATTATGGTTCAATTAAAATGTAGGCTACATGTGTTGCTTTGATTGTAACTATTGTGTAGAAGAAGTAATTTGTTTGAAGAGAAACAATAAGAAAATGAAAAAAAAACACCGGATCAATTGAAACAAAATTAAAGCTCTGCTCTTTCTAAAAGTACTTATTTACGTCTATTCTTCACAAAGTCAAAATTCAACAATATGCATGGAGTACCTCAACCTGTGTAGATTGTGCTGACTCATGGTTTGAGTCACGTCTTGTTTGTTCACGTTGATGAAATATTATTCCTCAATATTTTCGGGAACATAATTTTTGCGCTGGACACATTTTATTTCATCGTCCTTATGACACCTTTGTCTGGCACGTTTTACTTCGTCAGCATTGCACTTTCCTAACACCTCCTTCCTTAAAACGAGTTTATGGGCATCTAACCCTTAAACTTGGTTCCCAAAAATGCTTGTGATTCTGAATGTCGATAAAGTCATTAAGTTCTTCTTTTTTTTACTTTAATTTTATTTAACATTTTTGTGTTTAGTTCAACGGTATCTATTTTAACGTTAATGCAACAATCTTCGAGTTCGTTTGTATTAAATATATCTCTTAGTTCAATTTCTATTGGTTTACTTATCGTTCTTATGCTAGTATCCACTGTGTTAAAAGTACAATTTTCGTCTAAAGTTAATGTTCCTACGTTACTAACAGTTCCTTCAGTTGTGTCATTATTACATTTACAATGGTTTTTGTTTATTGAGTAACAACAAATATAAACACGTTTGCTTTGATTTTATATAACAGTTCAATATCTGAATTGATTGTCTTTAAGTTACAGTTATTAGCTTTATTGCACAGGAAGACATTTATTGCGCAATTTGAGAAATCAAGAGTGTATTTATATGATTCAGTTTTGCAAATATAATTTCCATTAAATTCTTTAGTCTTCCAGATTATTTTTTAAATTGTAAAATTCCTTATCTCTTCTTATTATTAAAAATTTATGAGGTACATCAATTAAAACAATACCGTTTGTTACAATTTTTGGGATTGAATAATTTCAAATAGATTAAATTCTTCTTTTGTTACAATTGGTATTTGCAATAATACAATGATATCTTGGTTCTTTACATAAGCTTTTATCTCAATTTCTTTTATGATATTTGTAATTTTCTATGGTTGGTTCAAATAAAAGATAGTTGTCTAGGTGCAGCTGGTTTAATTCGTCAAGTAGTTGTAGTAGTTCAATTACACGGGTGTGAATAACACCATTTTGAATGAAAAGTAAACTGTCTAAGATCTGCTCTATTTCTTTATATAACTTAAAATTTATCTTAGTCAAGATTTCGTTGAAGTATAAGTGTATGGAATTAATTTCCTGAATTTGTCTGCCTTCTGTCTTTATAAGATTTATTGAGCTAATTATTTCATTAATTTTGATTGCGTCTATTTACTGGTTTACTTAGTTTTGTCATGACTTTTACATTTTCTTCCATTCCGTTTTTTATTCTAATCTCATTTGATTTCACTCTATGGTGAAAATATAATCCGCTATTATCCGTTAATTTCCTTTTTTCGATGTTCCTGGCTATTGTCCCGAGGGACAAGGTGATCCTGTAAATTACGGTCGAATGTTGGATTTATTGTGTTTTTGTTCTTTATTTCCTAACTTAAGGAATACATGATCTTGACAACCTTTTGATATCTTAAACGGTCCTTTAAAATTGCTCTCGAACTTACCCTATACTGAATTTTTTACTAAAACCTGTTGTCCTGCTCCATATTCTACCGACTTCCCTATGTGGTTATCCTATCGTAGTTTTGCCTTTTGTTTTGCGTTCAAAGTCCTGTTTCTAGCTTTTACTGATTTATTTAAGAGGTTCGCTTTTAGCTTATCTAAGTAGTCGAATGTACTATTCTCGTAATTTTCGTCTAACTCACTAGGTTTGTTCGCCAAATTACCATATACGAGTTCATATGGAGTGTACCCGGTTGTGGTATGCACTGTTGTGTTCTAACAGAAACTTGCGTAAGGCATTCGTTCATGCCAATCTTGCATGTTATTTAGTTCCTTTTCTTTAGCCTTTAAATATTCGAGAAAACGACAGTGCGCCATTTCTACACCACCGTTTGCCTGGGGACGGGCTATGCTAGTATTAATGTGTTACATTTTGAAAATTTTACAAGACTCCTCAAATAAAGCGTTGCAAAACTCCATGCCGTTATCGGTCAATATTATTTTTGGCAATCCAAAATTCAAAATCCATCATTGGTGATTGCTTTAGCTACTGTTTCCATTGCTTTATTTTTTAATGGTATAAATTTAATAAATTTTGACAAGTGATCCTGTATTGTAAGGCCAAATTTATATCCATCTTTTGTTTGTTTAATTGGGTCAATCAAATCCATTGATATAGAGCTTTTTCCGCTGAAGTTTCTTTTTTTAGTGTGTTTCGTTTTGTTTGCCTGTTTACTTTCTCTGTTTGGCAATGTTTGGAATTTCTTATGTATTTCTCAACGTCTTTTTGCATCCCTTTCCAGTAATATTCTGTCTGAAGTTTCGCATAGCAAAACTGAACACAAATTTGATTAAAATTCATGTGTTATTATGTAGGACTGAAAATTGGTACAGTATGCATATCTTTTTTGTAATATTATTT
Organism: Eristalis pertinax; assembly: GCA_907269125.1. Taxonomy (NCBI): domain Eukaryota; kingdom Metazoa; phylum Arthropoda; class Insecta; order Diptera; family Syrphidae; genus Eristalis; species Eristalis pertinax. The sequence continues at coordinate 11,602,948 of OU026146.1, read as the reverse complement.
AAAAAAGGATGTATTCTATCAAATAATACAAAAAATCTACTCAGTTAACCGACTTTCTTCATGTGATATATATAACGAATAAATTGGGAACTCTGAAATACTCAGTTTTGCACGATCTTGTCTTGTTTTGTTTTTAGCTTTATTCTGAAAATTTGTTCACAGTTGTAGGTACGCAAAATTCGTTTTCAGTTATTTAGTGCTTGAAGAGATATTTTAAAGTATTATTAAAAAAAAGAACAAAATATTTGTTTTAATATGAGCTTTTTATATGACGATGGAAAAAGTTACAAAAGATATTGAAAATAACATTGTTCTGTTGTATAATAATGGCTGCAGTTCAAGAAAAATTGAACAACTCTGTAACGTGTGTCAGACAACAGTAATTAAGGTCCAAAAGAAGAAAAGCTGCAATACTCAACAAAATGTAGGCGGAAGACCAAGGTTGCTAACGAATGGCGATGCTGGTTTCATGAAAAGGATGCGCAGAGCGAATAAAGTAAAGACATCAAAGGTTGCCTCTAGGGCTATAAATAAAAACGTTAGTGAATGGACTGCCAGGCGAGCACTTAGACAAATCGGTCTTGTATCGGCAATCAAGCAGAAGAATTATCTGACAAAAATGTGAAAACACTATCTTCCAGCAGGACGGCGACCCCGAACAAAAAACCTTTTTTCAAAATTACTATGGCCCGCACCAAGTCCGGATTTGAATCCGATAGAAAATTTGTGGGCCATTGTTAAACGGGATACGAAAGTCCACACACAAACCTAAACGAACCTTGGACTAGGGTTCAGGCGGAATGGAAGAAGATTGCAGACGAAATTATCCAGAAATTGGTAGAATCAATGCCGAAGAGGATAAAAAGTGCGATAAAAAACAAAGGGCTATGGACAACGTGCAAAAGTGAATACTTTGGACTATGAACTATTTTTTTATTTTTTGTTTTTCAAGCTAATGGAAACTAACTTATTTTTTACGTTTGAAACAAAGTTTTTAAATCGTCTAAACAAATAAAATGAGTTAAACTAAAATACTGTACTTCTGATTTATAATTTATTTTATAACATTGTTTTTACTTTTTTGGTATTCAGTTTTGCTCGCCACTGTAGGTCGCTCTCTGCCCTGTATTGCCTCCTAGTAACCCATCATGGCTTTCTTTTATTATTCGTTTCCTTTCTTCTAAATCGGTTATTTCTCTACAAATATTATTTATATTACATTCATCTTTTCCTGATTATTACCTTTTCTATTATCATCACCTACTTCTTCCTGTTGCATCATCCTTACGTTTCGAGACAATTCATCTGCAACAACGTTTTCACATCCCTTTTTATAGCGGATCTCATAATTAAACTCATTCAGTTTTAGCCTAGAGCTGACGAGTCTAGAACCAGGGTCTTTTACATTAAACAGCCAAGTCAATGGCCTACGGTCTGTCTGAACGATAAATTTCCTGCCGTAAATGTAAGGTCTGAACTGCTTCGTTGCCCAAACTATGGCCAAGCACTCAGTGCTGTAGTTCTGTTCGGCCTACTGACATACTGAATCGATAAATCTTTTGGACCATGTTTTTAGCTAAGAACAGCTCCTATTCCCTTGTTCGACGCATCTGTTGTAATGGTAAATTCCCTTTTATAGTCCGGGTACTATAGGACTGGAAATTTGGTAATTGCTTCTCTCAACTTTTCGAATGATTCTTGTAGCTCTTTTCCCCAATTAATTAATACATCTTTCTTTAGTAACTTATTTAGGGACTCTGCAATTTTACTGAAATTTTTCACATACTTCCGGTAATATCCTACCATTCCCAAAAATTACTTAATTCCTTTCTAATAATATGGCGGTTGCATTTTACTTATGCTCTCTATCTTGTTCTGATCAGTCTTCACGCCTTGGTCAGTTATCACATGACCCAGATACGGAACTTCCTTACGAAGGAATTCACATTTGTCCGGTTGCAACTTCAAATTAGCTTTCCTTAATTGACCAAGAACCTGCACTAATTTCTCATTATGTTCTGTAAGGCTCTGTCCGTACACTACCACGTCGTAGAGGTAAACAAAATATAATGCCTTGTAAACCTGTCAGCACGGTATTCATTAAACGTTGAAAAATTAGGTTAGGTTGAGTGTACTAAAATATCTGGCCTTTTCTAAGTGGTCACGGATTTCGTTAATGTTAGGAAGGGGATTGATTAGAGAAGATTGAGAAAAAGGAAACTGTTTTCCGTTAACACGAAAAAGGGAAGAAGAAGAATTTATTCGAACTGTCAAAAGTTACATGTGAGAAATGGAATGGAATGAAATGAAAAGGGTGAACTTGTCACTGTTTTGACTTAAGGGCAATATTTCATTTCGAAACATTCCGCCCACCTTCGCCAGATCCTGGCGAACAAGTATCTTCCTCCAATGGTAGCAAGCTGATTTTCTGGATTGGCCTCACAAGTGTAGATGTCGCGGTCCTTAGATGTACGACACGAACTAGTCCATCGGCACCAGGTTTCACGTCAGTGATGCGGGCCAACGGCCACTTGCATGGTGGGTAAAGATTGCATGAGGTCTCCAACCTTTACGGACGGTTGACGAGTACGCCACTTTGGCCGCTGTTGCAACTCATGAAGGTATTCAGAAGACCATCTACGCCAGAAGTGCTCGTACATCTGTCGGATTAGCTGCCATCGGGATAGTCGGGTGGTGTTGTCTTCCATTGTCGATGGCTCTGGTATCGTGAGTGTTGATGTTCCTATGAAAAAGTGGGCTGGGGTGAAGGCTGAAAGGTCCGTTGGATCGTCCGAGAGTGGCTGCAAGGGCCTTGAATTAAGGCATGCCTCGACTTGAGTGAGGAGCGTGGACATTTCCTCAAATGTTAACAAGGCCTCTCCAATGATTCGCTTGAGGTGCAACTTCACCGACTTAACCGCCGCCTCCCAAATACCTCCAAAATGTGGTGCCGATGGAGAGTTGAAAAGCCACTGGGTTCCATAATTAGCAAGCAGATGTGCGATTTCCCTACTCTGTAGGCTGGCTCGCTCAAAAAGTATGCGTAGCTCCTTATTGGCTCCGATGAAGTTCGTACCACAGTCACTTGATAGAGTTGCACATATCCCACGCCTCGCCACAAATCGTCGGTAAACTTGAAGGAAGTCCTCGGTCGAATAGCCTGAAGCCAACTCCAGATGAACTGCCCGCGATGTTAGGCACACAAAGACTGAAATATATCCTTTATGTGACTTAGTACCACGCCCCTTTGAAAGCCGGATGCTGATAGGGCCAGCGAAGTCAATTCCAGAATGAAGAAACGGCCGATATCGTTGAACTCGCCTGGCAGGTAGGTCACCCATTTGTTGAATAGTAGGGGAAGGACGCTGTCGCCAACATCGCAGGCACTTGAAGAATATAGATTTAATTAGTTGTCGACCTCGCACGATCCAAAATCTTTGTCGCAAATAACACAAAGTAAGCTGCATACCGCCATGCAAGGTTCTTTTGTGAGCGTTAGTGTGAGTTTCGTCAGGTAGGACTGTCGAGGGATTATCATCGGATGCATCTCATCAGGATGGAGAAGTGCATATCGTAAACGACCGCCCACACGTAACACCCCATCATTATCCACACATGGGTTAAGGCGACTAAGGCTGGTTCTTGCTGGTAACAGCTTCTTAATGGATATGCTCTGCAGTTCTTCCGAAAAATGTAGGTTTTGAATGTACGTTATCCAGAACTGTAAGGTCTTGGTTAACTGTTCTGATGTTAGCTCGCTCGTGAGATTCGATTTTTTTGGAGGGTGGTGATGACGTAAAATGATGAATTGACGACAACGTGCTGTGACTCTCAATAGTCTATTGAGAGAGCTGTAGCGATTGAGGAGATCGAATTCTTGAGAATGGGTCGCTACAGCAAGACAGGTAAACGGGTTTCGGAAATATGCTGGTCGTCGGGTGTAGGCCATGGACACCGAGATTCAGTTAGCTGTGGTGGTCCATGAGATAATCCTCTAGTAGCGAGATCAGCAGGGTTATTGTCACCTGAAATATGGTGCCAACATGCTTTTGGTAGGCTTACCTGGATCTCTGAGACCCGATTGGTCACGAAAGTCTTCCATGTTGAGGGATGTTTCCGGATCCACGACAGTGTTATTGTAGAATCTGTCCAAAGAGGACAAGCAGCTTCACGAAGTCCTATTCCTTCCTGTACTCGCTTTACGAGCCGAACTACCAGAAGCGTAGTCTAGAAGCACAGCTCTAGTCGAGGGAGTGAGATCAATTTTAACGGCGCGACTTTTGATTTTGATGCCAGCAGTACAATCTGCACGACGCCACGCCCGTCTAAGCACCGTAGATAAACACAGCCAGCATATGCTCGCTCCAAAGATTCTGAGAAAAAATGTACTTCTAGGAACTGAATGTCCTTTGAAGTTCCCGTCCATCGGGGCACTGAGTACAGATGTAAGTCATTGAGTCTCTCTAACAAACGGGTCCATGATTCCATTAACTGAGGAGAGAGCTCGTCATCCCAGTGAAGACCATTGTGGCATAACGTTTGCATGAATATTTTAAACCCAATAGTAACAGGCGAGATCCAACCCATGGGGTCGTAAAGTTGGGCAATAAGAGACAAACACTTTCTCTTCGTCACCAATCCTCCGGTTCTTAGGGAGTTGGCTCGAAAGCAAAATACATCATCGATTGGCTGCCACCATATGCCAAGCGTCTGCACTTCTCCTAGTTGTTGCCATGTACGATGTCGAGGATTAGCTGATCCGATTGCAAACCAGATAAAAGTAAGGGTTGATTAGCTGACCACTTGCTTAGGGGGAAGCCGCCCGCCATAAGTAACTCAATTAATTCCATTTTTAAGTCACAAGCTTCTTGGAGTTTGTCAGCGCCGGCGAAGATGTCGTCCACATAGATGTTGTCTCTTAAACGTTTGGAGGCACGAGGAAAACGTCCACCTTCATCGGTTGCAAGTTGATGCATTGTTCTAATGGCTTGATAAGGAGAACTAGCAAGACCATATGTAACTGTCGTTATGTTGTAAGCACGAACATCTTGATCTTCTGAAGCTCTCCACAAAATTTGTTGATAAGGTTGATTAGCTGGGTCAATCTGTATTTGTCTGAACATTTTCTTGATGTCCGTCGAGAAAACGTAGCGATGCATACGCCAACGAAGGATTACATCGAAAATCTCAGTTTGCAAACTTGGTCCAACGTGAAGACAATCATTGATGTGATGACGTCTTTGGAGTCAGAACCGTTGAATACCACCCGTAGTTTCAATTCTTCACCTTACTTACTTACTTACTTACTTACTTAAGGTGGCGCTACAGTCCGGGGTAGACCTGGACCTCAACCAACAAGCGTCTCCAGCCAGCTCGATCTTTAGCATAGTTGGTTGAGGTCCATTTCCACTTGAGTGCGCCACCTGAGTCGCGGTCTTCCTCTACTGCGCCGTCCCTCGGGGGTGGATTCGAAGCAGCGATTTGCAAGAGTTATTCTTCGTTTGATTTCAGCGCTGGTGTCATTGTCTGAGTTTATAGCGGTGCCTAGGTAGACAAAGTTTTTGACTACCTCAAAGTTATATCTGTCTGCTGTGACTTTCTGACCGAGACGTCGGTGTTGGGTGCCCTTTCTCGTTGACAGCATATACTTGGTCTTACCCTCGTTTACCGCTAAACCCATCTTCGCGGCCTCCGTTGCAATACCCACAAAAGCGCCATTGACATCACGCTGCGTTCTTCCAATAATGTCAATATCGTCGGCATATGCGAGTAGTTGGACGGACTTCTGAAAGATTGTTCCTCTGGTGTTGGCGTTCGAGTTTTGAACAATTCGTTCAAGAACGATGTTGAAAAGTCGCATGACAGAGCGTCGCCTTGTCTGAATCCTTTTTTGACATCAAAGGTCTCGGTTAGGTCTTTACCGACCTTGATGGACTTACTTACTTACTTAAGGTGGCGCTACAGTCCGGGGTGGACCTGGGCCTCAACCAACAAGCGTCTCCAGCCAGCTCGATCTTTAGCTAGCTGTCTCCAGTTTCGCACGCATAGTTGGTTGAGGTCCCTTTCCACTTGCGTGCGCCACCTGAGTCGCGGTCTTCCTCTACTGCGCCGTCCCTCGGGGGTGGATTCGAAGACTTTTCGGGCCGGAGTATTGGTTTCCATCCGCTCTACATGACCTAGCCATCTCAGTCTTTGGATCTTCACTCTTCTGGCTAAGTCGATGTCGCTGAACAGCCCGTATAGTTCGTCATTATATCTCCTCCTCCACTCACCGTCTATGCAGACGGGACCGAAAATCACACGAAGAATTTTCCTCTCGAAGCAACCAAGGGCAGCTTCATCCGCTTTTGACAAAGTCCATGCCTCCGCGCCATATAGCAGGACTGGGACGATTAAGGTCTTGTAGAGCGTTATCTTGGTTGTTCGAGAGAGGGCTTTGTTTACCAGTTGCTTTCTTAGCCCAAAGAAGCAGCGATTGGCAAGGGTTATTCTTTGTTTGATTTCAGCGCTGGTGTCATTGTCTGAGTTTATAGCGGTGCCTAGGTAGACAAAGTTTTTGACTACCTCAAAGTTATATCTGTCTGCTGTGACGTTCTGACCGAGACGTCGGTGTTGGGTGTCCTTTCTCGTTGACAGCATATACTTGGTCTTACCCTCGTTTACCGCTAAACCCATCTTCGCGGCCTCCGTTGCAATACCCACAAAAGCGCCATTGACATCACGCTGCGTTCTTCCAATAATGTCAATATCGTCGGCATATGCGAGTAGTTGGACGGACTTCTGAAAGATTGTTCCTCTGGTGTTGGCGTTCGAGTTTTGAACAATTCTTTCAAGAACGATGTTGAAAAAGTCGCATGACAGCGCGTCGCCTTGTCTGAATCCTTTTTTGACATCAAAGGTCTCGGTTAGGTCTTTACCGACCTTGATGGAGCAGCGTGCATTCTCCATCGTCATCCTACACAAACAGACGAATTTGGTAGGGATGCCAAAACTAGACATTGCTCTGTATAGCTCGTTTCTATAGATGCTATCATACGCGGCCTTAAAATCGATGAAAAGGTGGTGGGTATCGATTTGTTGCTCCTGGGTTTTCTCCAAAATCTGCCGTAGTGTGAATATTTGGTCGATGGTGGATTTTCCTGTAATAAAGCCACACTGGTATGGACCGACCAGGTTGTTGACGAATGGCTTTAGGCGTTCACACAGTATGGCAGATAAGATTTTATATGCGATACTTAGGAGACTGATGCCTCTGTAGTTGGCGCAGTTCAAAGGGTCTCCTTTTTTATGGATCGGGCAAACAATGCTGAGGTTCCATTCATCGGGCATGTTTTCCTCCGACCATATTTTACAGATGAGTTGGTGCATGCGCCTTACCAAATCATCGCCTGCGGCTTTAAAAAGCTCGGCGGGTAGGCCGTCAGCTCCCGCAGCCTTGTTGGATTTCAGTTTAGATATGGCAATCCTCACTTCATCCGGGTCGGGTGGACGGAATTGTTGATCTTCGTCGTCCCTTTCATTGGGGTTGAATGGTTCGTTCTGCCTGACAGCGGGATTTGGTTCTTCGTCGCCGTTATACAGTCTGCAGAAATTTTTTTTCCATATCCTCAGCATCGACTGTGACTCTACTACGATGTTCCCTTGATCATCCTTACAGGCTTCGGTTCGGACTTTATAACCTTGACTGGTTAACTTTACCCTTTGGTAAAACTTCCTCACATCATTCCTGCAGTAATATCCCTCTATTCTGCCGATCGCGCGTTTCTCATGGTCCTTCTTTTTTCTCCTGAGAAGCCGGTGTTCGTCTCTCCTCTTCTGCTCGTAGAGCTCCCGAGCAGCTCTTGTCCTTCTTTGCAGTGCCGCTTTGTATGCTTCTTGCTTGGCTGCATTCGCCTGCCGACACTCGTTGTCAAACCAGGGGTTTCGTTGTGGTGGCGGATTGAAACTCAGCACTTCAGAGGCGGCATCTCTGATGGCTTTTTGGCAATGCTGCCACTGGTCTTCAGTACTTGATGTTGGCGGCGTAGTATTTCTTAAGAGGTTAAGGGAGACACGATCGGAAAAGGATTTGGCAATCTCTTGCGATTGTAGCCGGCTGACGTTGAACTTCCTCACAGTATTTCTTTGTCTTGGCGGTGTTCGGCATATCCGCAGCCTTACCTTGGCTACAACAAGGTGGTGGTCCGAATCAATGTTGGCGCCTCGGAACGTTCGGACATCTATGATACTGGAGGAGTGCCTTGCGTCTATCGCAATATGGTCAATCTGATTGACGGTTGATTGATCAGGAGATCGCCATGTTCCTTTGTGAATATCGAGATGTGGGAATCTTGTACTGGCTACTACAACATTTCGCCCCGCAGCAAAATCGATCAGCCTAAATCCGTTATCAGATGTGGTGTCGTGTAGGCTGTGCTTCCCGACCGTACTACCAAAGATGTTCTCTCTTCCTAGCTTTGCGTTAAAATCGCCAAGGACAATTTTAAAGTCGTAGCTAGGGCATTGCTCATACGTTTTGTCCACGAGCTCATAGAACCTGTCTTTGGTTTTCTCCTCTGTGGGGGCATGTGCGCATAAAAGGCTTATGTTGGCAAATTTAGCCTGGATGCGAATTGTCGTGAGGCGCTCGTTCACGGACCTGAACGATAGGACTTCTTGCCTAAGTCTGCCTCTAACGACAAATCCACATCCAAATAGGCGCTGTTTTTGTTGTTTGTAGCAATCACCGTAATATGTATCACAGTTTTTCATCCTTCTTTTGCCCGGTCCATCCCATCGCACTTCTTGGATGGCGATTATATCTGCTTTGCAGCAGTCTAGGGCATCCGCTAGTTGTTCGGCTGCACGTGGCCTATAAAGGGACCTTACATTCCACGTACAAATCCGAAGATCGTTGTCCGTATATCGTTTGCAGGGGTCGTCATCAGTAAAATCATCCGTTTCCGAGGCTTGCTGTTGCTTCGTAACTAGCAACTTTTTGTGTGGCCGGGCAGTTACCCCGACGGCACAACCCTCAACCTGGAGGGCCAGTTCCTTTTTTGTAACCCCTAGGACAAGAGGTCGCACTTATAAGTTTGGCAAGTTGAGCTCGGGTGAACTACAACCAGTACCCGATGGCTACCACTTGGAGGTAAAATAAGCACAATTGGTGTGTAGAAAAAGTTACAACACTGGGCATCGCCAGGTTGACGCCAGTCAGTGCCTACCCGATTCCCACAGCACCCAGCCACCCTTTATGCCTTTATGGACATACTTGCAAATATATTTGATGCTCTTCACAGAACTGCAAAACTAAACATTAATGATTGTCAATGTCTGTGTTGCTGATATTTTTAATAAATGATTGTCCGCCATTATCGGGATTTCGTCGGCGATATATTGGACATCCGTCGGTATTTGTTATCGTATCATTAGTGAAATCTTTAGAGAAATTTTTAGTACATTTTCCATCTGCCATGCAAGGCGATGAACCATGAAGAGTACCGCATGGACCATGGATCATGTTTGCTGTAACAATATCAAACAGCACTTGGTCAGTAGACGGATCTGGAATTTCCGCAGAAATGATACTATCGATTTCTTCAGGACGGATTTTGTCGATTAACCAAACCAAAATGTGCGTATGAGGTAATCCTCGCTTTTGCCACTCAACTGAAGCAACGTGTGGGACCGAATGCATGTAATTTAGTAATGAAGCTTATTAGAGACTTCAACTTTTGTCTGAATACACGTGCTGTAATGTCATGACGATGTATTGCATTTTTACCAGGCAATAGCAAAGATGTAATCTCTGGCCATTTTGGATTACATGTGAACGTGATAAATAAACACGGTCGTCCATATTCGCGCATGTAAGCCATAGTATCCTGTATATATTCTTGCATATGACGTGGACTGCCTACGTATGATGGTGGTAAAATGACAGAGTTACCAATTTCGGCGACGTCGGCGTTGTTGTTAATAGCGTCTCGTAAGTGAATGTACTCCGCACGCACGCACGCAGCTTGAGTTGATTATATCGTAAGTATCGTAGTCGTTCGCCCTCTATCTTCGCGTACATGTCGACCATGAATTGTTGACAAGGCTCACGATATCGTAGAATGACGTTGTCCAGGCCGCGCCGAATCATTAACCGGTACGCATAATAATCTTTCGAGCTAACGTTCTTGTTTGTTTCAGCTCCTGTAATAATATATTTATGAATATTAATTTAAATTAATTACGTTCAATAATTTAATTGTTTTGTTAAATGGTTAATGATCTCGGGATATCGTTGTTTTATGCTTATCCAATATCCGTCTTTCCCCTTCTGAATATTAGCGGATATCGGAGAGCGTCATATGAACGATGTGTATCAGCAATGAACTGAAGATTATTATTTCTTCTACGAATCACCATTTCTCGTGTACCTGTACGATCGCCAACCATGATTCCAGCAACGTCTTCAACAACAGGTGCATTGAATCTACGAATATGTTCTCCGGCTGGTGTTTTATCAGGATTAATGACAATAGCGTGATTATCGCTTTGTAATTTGTGCATGTGTGATTTGAATATTTTCAACAATTCATTGTGCTCGTTCAATAGAGCGTCCAAGTCGCTGACGATGCGCCTGGCAAAAAATTAATCGAGGTTATTATAGTCACAACGTGCATTCACGCGATTGGCAAGTGCGCTTCCGGAATCCTAGCCGCCCATGAAGTAGATTTGTAAAAATGTATGTGGTTCATTGGGCATTGGTAGCAATGAGCCCATTCTATGATAAACTTGGCCTCTGATTTTGTATGTAGGATTGTATTGTTGACCATTAGCATTAGTATTTCGAACTATTTCTGTTGTTCCAAACGATGACATTTGAAAGCATGAATTGAATGTTCGAATTGACTTCAGGAATACGTTAGAATCTGGATCCGTGCCGATAAGTAAACCGTTCAATGGTTCAGGTGGTGTTTCTATTTCAGGTAGTTGCACTTTTCCTGAAGCGCAACACATCCCAGGTGGCTCATTTTTGAATTTGAGAGCATGACAATGCGGACATTCCTTATCCATAGCACCATCGGACTCATACTGGAATGCTAGACGCAAAAATGAAACAGATGTAAATGCACGATGTATCTGTTGGCGTTGTTGGTCATTTGTTCTGCGTCTATTAACCGTGAAACGGCGTGATTGTCGTTGTTCTAAACGTATAACTTCATTGCGCTCAGCTCGTGTACCTTCTGATTGTTCTTGACGCAATTGCTCCATGCTCACACGTGTATCAGCATTTTGTTGCTGGATTTGGATATAGTTATAATTACGACCAGGATTACAGCGAAAATATTAGTTTTATAAAACAAAATTTTTGTCATAATTATATCAAATAATTATATAAAAAAAGTATACTTACAACACAAAAGCCGTTGTTGGTTGGAGCTCGTGACACGTGTTGAGTACTTTTAAGGTTATGTAAATCACTTGTTTAACTAAAACTTGATTAACTGAACTAATCGTGCCCAATACACTTAAAATTAATAATTTTATTATTATGAATAAAATAGTAATAATTAATAGTTAATATGAGAGTTACACTGAGATAGCAATATGATAATTGTAAACGTTACTACTACACTTGATACATAAACAATAATGATGGCCGAAAACTGTGTAGGGAGTGAGAGAATTCTTATTGTGTGAGTGAAACAGGAGACCGGCTTCAGTCTCATCCCTACTCCGTGCTGTTTACTTGGAAGTGACATCGGCATTTCACTCAACAGTAAAGGCGCGGCAAATTTTAGGAATCTAAGGGCCGTTTGCTCATTCGATACATAACTCCTTATTCAAGACATAAACCCTTAAGTATCACTTATAGACATAGCGAGTAGTTTTTGACTCATTTGTCGAAATTCGTGATGGCTATTACACAGTTTTTTGGACGAATGGATGAATGTTGAATTAAACTATCATTATCAAATGTGTTTTTCAAGCAATAATCGATTTTGGTGTTTATTATGCATATGTCCCAGAATGGCTGTTGACATTGTGTTGAATTCATTATGAGACAATATCCTTTTCTTTCCAAGTTGCACACCATCGGATCTTGTATTCTCTCACACAAAAATACCATCTGGTTTTCATGACGTCAACTGTGTCACTATGCCACTTGGCACATGAAATAACCAACGTAAAGTTAGCTCCGTTTGTAAAGTGATCGCTAACTATGTTGTACATAAATTTTGTTTGTGCATAGCAATTAAGCTTAAGTATCACATAAAGGATATACTTACGTATGTTTTGGATTTATGTTGCGAATGAGCAAACGGCCCTAAGATTGGTAACACTAAGCATATATCAGGATTAAACTTTAATAATAAAAATAAATGTTTATTTTTATAAAAAAATATTAGAATTGCTATAAGCTAAGGGAAATTTTAATCGAAGTACAGTACAAAAAAAGGGGTTGGTGATAAAAAAGGGGGCTGTATGTATTTTTTAATGCCACATTATAAAAAAATAAAAAAAAATTTTAAGGGTGAGCAACCCTTATCACTTAGGGGTATGAAAAGTAGATAGTCATTTTCATTCATTTTCAATTCATTTTTATTAACATTAATTCATACCATAACTTAAATACTAGACAAAAATGCTTAAAACTAGTTGAACGAACAGGGTAACTACTTCTAACTTACTGGCCCTAGGGCACTCTAAGCTAAACTTAATCTTAAACTATGTCTTTCGACTTAACCTAACAATGCATATATTAAAATTATATAATTGACTGTACAATTTGAAATTAAGAAAAATTAAAAAAAAAACTTAATAACAGAACTATTTTATTATTAAAACCTATATGCTAACTTACATACTACCTTAAAATAACTTAAGCTATCTTAAACTAAACATACATACATATATACGTGTATATATACTACTATACGCACATATATATATATATGTACTTAACTATTTACAAGTGTATACACATAAGTACACACATGTACAAATGTGTATACGTTTTTTTTTTTTTTTTTTTTTGTATATTTACAGCTTACACACTACCTTAAAAACTACCTAAGATAAGTAGGTCGGCCATAGGTTGCAGTTGGACTAATCCGCTGCAAGACAGAGACCGACTGCGCCCCATAAGGGGATCTGTACTACCCTTTCCCTAACCAGGGTCTAAAGGGTTCGATGATGGAGTTCCCTCACTACACAGCCACCAGAATTTTCGGTGTTGCATTGCAACATCCCGAACATCTCGCCTTGATACCGCCGTACTGAACCGGAGGAGACCCTCCTCAGCTCGTTGTGCGACGGAACGGTCGTGGTTGAGTCGCCCATCCACAGTTGAACGGGCGATGTGAAAGAGAAGCGGTACCGCATTCTTGTCTTGTATCAGGCCGTGCTTATCGAAATGGAGGAATGCTTCTGGGGGGACGAAGCCATTATGACGTACCCTTTCATGGTACTGAGAATTGGGGTAGTAAGCCCCAGAGATCAGGTTATTGGCCGAGTTCATCGCTCTGGCAGTATGGCCTCGAATCAATTTCACCAGGAAATTGTCCACTCGTATCAGGTTCGCCCTGTTGTATAAAACCTCATTGGAGTAGAATTTTCTGTACTGGGACTCTGGTGTTCTGTAAAGGCGAAGGCAAGCCCTAAGACAAGCCCTCTCAAACACCCGAATCTTTTCCATGAAGCTTGCACTCACGTTGAACCACACGGGACAGCCATAGGTGAGCATTGGCCGGATGAGGGCCATGTAGCAGATCACCTTCACCCTCGCATCGAGTTGGCTGTTGTAAAACAGTCTCTTAAGAGCGAAAGCGCCTCGGGCTCGGGCTAGAGCAGCATCTACATGTTTGTTAAAATATAGATATTGATCTAGCCAGATCCCCAGGTATCTGACTACAGTCCTTTGCGCCAGTGGTTGCCCGTGACGCCCAACAATTGAGAACTTTCGCCAATTCTTTTTTGTATCCGCCGAAGCCTTATACAACGGGGTCCTGAACAGTATGGTTTCCGACTTCTGAAAGTTGATATTCAACTTCCAATCATCGCAATTTCTCATGAATGAGTCGAAGTCACCCTGCGCGAGAGTAGTGATGTCCTCGATCTTTTTACCTGATCTGTACACAATCAAGTCGTCGGCGTACGCAATTGCGTGAGGAAGAGAACTTATTAGATCGCTCAAGAAAATGTTGAACAGGATCGGCGAATTAACGGCACCCTGTTGGAGACCATTTTTTACTTCAAAAATACCTGCAGAGGTCACATTGCCATTCTTGACGACGAACCTTCTACCAGTAAGCATGTTACACAGTAGGTACAGCAGTGGTTTACTAATGCCTAGCCCATTGAGCTTGTAAAAAAGTCCTTCTAACCATACGGTGTCGAAGGCCTTCTCCAGGTCAATCAGGCAGGCACCCGTACATTGTTTCTGGCTCTTGTTCCATTGGATATCCGACACCAGTTTCGACGCGGCATGAATAGTGTCATGCCCCGCTTTGAAACCGAATTGGTTATCCGGAATAATATGTTTGTCCTCTGTCCAGTTGGTCAGAGCTCTATTTATCACCTTCTCGAATACCTTGCTGATGTTCGGAAGGAGACTAATTGACCGGAGGTTGTACGGATTCGAAGAATCTTTACCTCGCTTGGATATGGGTTGCACAATCGCAGTTTTCCAATGTTCCGGATAATGTGCATTATTCAGAGCATTGTTAAACAGGATAGTGTACATATTAACCACATCTAGGGGGAGATGTCTTAGCACAATGTTCGAGATTCCGTCGATTCCAACTGACTTTTTCTTCTTAAGTGATTCGAAGACCGCTTGGAGCTCTGTCTTCGCTATGAACGGGGGAAGAACCCCTTCGTCGGCGATGACATTATCTGCCATGTTATCTTCATTGAACACGACAAAGCCGAAGTTCTCAGATCGCCATTGTTGCATGTCTTCTCGAAGTTGCGAGTTGCTAGATTGTACGCAGTTCTCCAGGTCGTGGTTTGGGCGAACACTCACATTCACCTTATACACTTCCTGAAAGACCGCGCCAAGTACCTCTATTTTTTCTTGCGGGTCTTCGACCACAAAGAAGTTATCGTCGAGTACGGCGTTATCTGGATCAATACCTGCTGTAGTCAGTATTTGTTCATTGTCCGTCGTTCTGTGGAGCTTAAGACACGGAAGATCGCTATGCTTACTACGAAAAATTTTATTTATCTGCGGAAACATGCTCGGGTTGTTGGATTTTACAGCCCGAATCTTATTGTTCCAATGCATGTTAACAGAAAGTCTGTAGTTCTGAACAATTAATGTTTGAATGTTTTTGATGAGCGACTTCAGTGTCCTAATTTCCTCATCTCGTCTGTCAGTAAACCGTCTGTACAAGGTTTTTAGTCTTGACAGGAGTCTACTTTTCCGTTGATGTAGTGCGTCAATAGTCGCATTGCGGTACAAGTTTTCGTTATTTGTTCGTGTATACCGTGGTATCGTACTGTCCATCGTTCGTTTTATTGTCTCGTCCAATTGTATTAGATACCTGTCAATCTCCTCGTTTGACAAGTTTCTATTGGACGGTATGTGGAGCCCATTCGAGGACACTGCTCTCGTCATTTGTCTGGAGAAGCGTGTCCAGCGTGTCCTACTGTAATTGTAGGGATACGTTTGAACAAACTCTCCTAATTCCGCAATATCGTTGGGGATCTTGATTTCGGCACTGAGTCCGCAGTGGTCACTGAGGTACACGAAGGTGTTCAAACAGTTTACCGTTTGTGCGTTTGTGTCTGTCAGCTGCAGTCTGGCGTCAAATAGCAGGAGATCCAGATAAGATCCGCTTCTGGGGAAGGACGAGATCTCTGTTGCTTTCAACTCGAGTCTATATTCGACACTGTGCAAGCAATACCAGCTGTAAAGCTGGTCCCCTCTACTATTGGAAACTATGTGTATGTTTCCCCAATATCCATGTCGGGCATTTAAGTCCCCGGCCAAAATAAAATAGTTCTCCTCCGAGTCCAGTCTTAGACATCGAAAGAGTGAATCGAGCTCTGATATCGTAGTTCTGGAACTAGGGGGGCCGGAGGAGTAGACCGACACCGCATACAGCTTCTTTCCACTGCGGAGAGAAATGCACACGATGCAGGCCTCCAACTCCTGAAACCGTCGAACTTCACTGCTATACACTACTTTGTGTTTAATGTTGTTTTTAATGAAGATCGCGACACCGCCTCCACCATTGGAGTTGGGTCGGTCTCTTCTAATAACATTATAATTACTGTGCTCCAATGTGCCTCTCTGAGTTAGCTTAGTTTCGCTAATCAGAAATAGCTCTGGGCTTTGATCGTCCAACAATCTATAGAGCTCGTTTTTTCGCGGGATCCCTATCAATGAATTTGCATTCACTGCAAGGATCTTATATGTGCTCTCCGTCTGCGCAGCCATTAAGACTGGTGACGTGCTTGGTTCTGCAGGAGCGCCAGAATTTGGCCTACCTGCTCCTCTAACCGATCCATACGCCTTTCAATGGAGGATTTCCAATCGGGCGTTGGATCGTGTGCTCTTGGCACTGAAGGTTGCTGCACTACCTTCGGCAGCTGCTGCTCTCCCGTACTCCTCTGACCAGACGCCATTTGGGCGTAAGTCACTTGAGGGGTGACGGTTACGGCTGCCCCGAGTGGATTTTTCACTGGGGGCTGCTTCTGCGGAACCATCTTTGTTTTCCGCTCTTGGAACTTAGGGCAACCCCGATAATTAGCGGTGTGCCCCGCGTTCCCGCAGAGAACGCACTTGAGCTGACTTTTGTCAGCTGCTCCCTCTTTCCCCAGAGGGCATTCCTCCGCCTTGTGGTTTTTACTGCACTTCACGCATCGAGGCTGCATTTGGCAGTTCGACGCGGCGTGCCCAAACCTTTGGCAGCGAACGCATTGGATAATGCCGTCGCGCCTTCTTATGTTTTCCCAGACGCAATCGTAGTCAGCTAATGTTCTCAAATCATTTAACTTATCTACTTTGCTGTTGGGTGACAGCTGTACAATGAAGAACGGTAATTTCCGTCCCTCTCGTTTTGCCTTAGCTGTGGTGAAGGGCTTGACCCCGACGAACTCAAGACCATCGCACACTTGCTCTTTGAGCAGTTGGAAGACCTCCTCCGCTTCGAGCGGTGCGGCGATCTTTAATAATTTGGATTGAATTTTTTCTCCTTTCGGTGTAAAGGAGAAGAACTCAATCATCGAACGCTTTAGACATCTTTTCAGAGTAGCGTGATTATCAACTGTCTTGCAGCTGATAGAATATTTTTCTACCCCCTTATTTTTTTTAATTTTAAAATGCCCAGTACCTATGGCCGACCTACATACCTCTGCAGTTTGTATGATGTCCGGCTTGTATAAGTTGATCGGTGGCACTTTTTCCTTCTTATTTTGTTGTTGTTGCTGCTGGTGTACTGCTGGATGCTGTTGCTGCTCACTCGATGCATGTTGCTGTTGCTTCTGCTGTTTCGCTGCTGCTTGCTGTTGTTGCAGGGCTGCTTTCTTCGGTGGCTGCTTCTGCTGATGTTGCTGAGCCGCTTTCTTTTGTTGCCGGCTTGCTGGCTGTTGTTGCAGCTTATTTTGTTTAGATGCAGTTGGCTGTTTTTGTTGCTGCATCTGCTGCGGTTGCGGTTGACTCGGTTTAGGCAACTGTTTTTGTTGTTGAGCGATTTGTAGGTTTGCTTGCTCCTCCTCCTTTCTTCTCCTTTCGAGAGTTCTTCTTCGAAGCTCTCTAATCTCTCGGAGGAGTTTGTCAGTCTCCTCCCTCAGATTGGAGACTTTCGTCTGCTTCGAGCGGATTATGTCTTCCACTTCTTCTTCGGTGTCGGAGGGCATCGATTCGAAGCTGATACTGCTCACTGCGAATCGCCCTTCCCTCCCGTCCGACACATACGAGTATGCATCGTCATCTGCATCGTCTTCGTGAGATGTCTCGTTCGATGACGTAGACGTAGCTGGACTCTCTTCCTCTTGCGTTTTGTGGTTTGACGCGTTAATTTGGCGTCGCTTAGAGCTGGTGGAGGTTTGCCTCTTCCTCCTCCTCTTCGTTGTGCCTTCATTAGGCACCGTTGGGTGTTGGCGTGACATTTCTGCCACCGGTTTATGGTTCTCGCCGACCGCTTCTAGGCGAGCGGCCTGCCCGTTCTCCTCCATACTTTGCACTCACTTCTCTATCGATGCAATTATGCAGTTGGTTGAAAACGAGAAAAAAAAAAGGACGTATTCCCAAACTGGGTTTCGAACCCAGCACCTGCTGGCTCGCGGTTGAATACTTTTTTTTTTTTTTTTTTCATGTAATTTTATTTCATTTTTTAATTTATGTGGACTTACTTGCTAGACAAAAGTACTTAAAACTAGCTTAACTAACTTAAGAATTTACAAATGTTCTTAATACTAACCTACTGACCCTATGCGGGTACTCTAAGCTAATCTAATCTACGCTATAACTGTGCCTTTCGGCTTAATATATGTTTTTTTTTTTTTTTAGTTTTCACGACAATCTTTTGATAAATTTTTCATTTGCCAAGAAAAATTTTTTTCAAAAACTTGGCTAACTAAACTTACTTACATAACTACTTAAACTACCTTATAATTACTTACTCTAACATAAAACTTAAGACTATCTTAACTATGTCCGTAACAGTACGGACACGTGCACCAGGGCGTATATTTTATGTATATGCCTAACATATATATTTTATACGCCGTGGTGCACCTTTTTTTTCTTTTCTTATTAGTTTTATAATTTTTTTTTTGGATTTTTTGTTTTTTTTTTTTTTTTTTTTTTTTTTTTTTTTTTTTTTTTTTTTTTTTTTTTTTATTTTTTTGGATTTTTTGTTTTTTTTAATGTTTTTGGACTTTTTTTTTTTTTTCTTTTTTTTTTTTTCTACTTTCTACCTTAAACCTATGTAAGTTGGCCACCATGGTCAACTATCTGGTCATCTAGAAAAGCCAGCGGTGGCGGAGACTGGTTTTGGTGTAACCACCAGTAAAATTGCCGTTCTTTGGCAGACTCTTTCCTGTCACGAGCGGGGATCGCTCTACTGAACCGAAGAAGATCCTCGTGGGTGCGAGCGACATCCGGTTCGTATTGGAGTCGCCTGTCCACTGTTCGGCCTACGACATGGAAGATAACAGGGCATCCGTCTGTATCCTGTATTAGGCCAATCGTGTCTAAATAAAGGAATGCCTCGGGAGGAATAAAGCCGTTAAGGCGCACCCTTTCATGGTACATGATATTGGGGTAATAAGCCCCAAAGATCAGACTGTTGGAAGAAGTCATAGCCCGTGCAATGTGCCTTCTGATCAGCTTAATAATAAAATTATCTATCCTGTTCAAGTTTGCCTCGTTGTACAGGACCTCGTTAGGATAGTACTTCTTGTACTCAGACTCGGGTGTGCGATACAAACGGAGACAGCTCCGGAGACACTGTCTCTCGAACAACCTCATCTTTTCCATCTGGGAAGGACTCACGTTGAACCACAGGGGACAACCGTACGCCATAATTGGCCGTACTAGGGCCATGTAGCAGATTACCTTCACCCTGGTATCAAGTTGGCTGCTGAAAAACAACCTCCTTGCCGCAGCAAAGGCTTTTCTGGCTTTCGTCAGAGCAATATCTATATGTTTGTCAAAATACAGATATTGATCCAGCCAAATGCCAAGATATCTAACTACACTTTTCACAGCTAACGGCCGTCCTTGCGGGTCAACTAACTTGCGCCAGTTTGTGCGCGTATCCCGCGATGCCGTGTACAACGGGGTCCTGAAAAGGGTAGTTTCACACTTCAGGAAGTTGATAATCAACTTCCAGTCGTCGCAAAATCGCTGAATTTTTTCGAAGTCACGCTGCAACAAGATATTTATTACTTCGACCTTCGGACCTGATCTGTACGCTACTAGATCGTCGGCGTACGCAATTAAGTGCGGCATGGAACCTATAAGATCCGCAGTGAATATTGAGAACAAGATCGGCGAACCAACAGCCCCTTGTTGAAGACCATTTTTAATGTCAAAGACCGTGGTAGAAGTTACGCCGTTACTTTTCACGACGAACTTTCTACCTGTTATCATGGCATAGATCGTATATAGCAATGGTTTACTTATGCCGAGCCTGACCAGCTTGAGGAAGAGACCCTCCAACCAAACGGTGTCGAACGCCTTCTCCAAGTCAATCAGACAGGCACCCGTGCACTGATTTTTGCTTTTATTCCATTGAATGTCGGATACCAGCTTTGACGCGGCATGTATGGTTTCATGCCCCGCCCTAAATCCGAACTGGTTGTCCGGTATTATTTTATTTTCATCAGCCCATTGTTTCAGAACTCCTATGACTATCTTTTCAAAAACCTTGCTTATGCAGGGAAGAAGACTGATCGACCGGAGATTTGTCGGGATGGATTTGTCTTTGTCCCGTTTAGGGATCGGTTGCACTATAGCTGTTTTCCAATGCGTCGGGTAATGTGCATTACTCAGCGCGTTGTTGAACAATGTTGTGTAAATTTGGACCGCTTCGGGGGGAAGATGGCGAAGCACAATATTCGGTATTCCATCGATTCCCACTGACTTTTTCTTTTTCAGCGAGTTGAAGATACCCTGAAGATCTTCTTGGGAAATCACGATGTGATTTACATCGTAGGCGACGGCACTATGTGCCATATTATCGTCACTGAACCTGGTGAAACCTGGATTCTCGGATCGCCATTGACTTATCTCGTTGCGGAGATAGAAGTGGTTTAGCAAGGCTCTGTTCTCCAGATCGTGATTCGGCCTACTAACCTCGTTGACCGTATACACTCGCTGGAACACAGCACCAATAGCTTTAACCTTCTCCTGGGGATCTTCAACCACGAAGAAGTCATTGTCTAGCACTGCCTCACCTGGATCGATGCCAATTGAAGTCAGTAATTGTTCGTTGGGTGTCGTCCTGGGAAGTCTAACGACCTGAATGTCATTTTGATCTTTCCTCCGAAATATTTTATTTACTTGCGGGAACATACCCGGGTTGTTGGATTGTACAGCCCGGATTTTATTGCCCCAGTGCAAGCTTATAGCCAAACTGTAATTTATTCGAATTAACTGTTGGAGGTTCTTGATCTCAGACTTCAGTGCCCTGACTTCCGCGTTTTGTGGATCTGTAAACCGTCTGTGCAAGAGTTTGAGTCTTGACAGCAGTCTACTTTTGTGCACGTGAAGTGCATCGATGGTAGCATTTCGATAAACATCGCTGTCATCGATTTGTACTACCTTCGGAATGGTTTTCTCCATGGTTCGTTTTATTACGTCGTCCATTTGTATGAGGTACCTGTCAACCTCTTCGTTCGTCAGGTTTCTGTTTGTCGGAGGATTGATCCCACTCGAACGTAGTTCTGTGGATAAAGTCCTGGAGAAACGTGGCCAGCGGACCTTATTGTAATTATAAGGGTGCCTCTGGACATATTCCTCCAGTTCTTCCACCTCGTTCGGGAGCTGAATAGCCGCGAAGAGTCCGCAGTGGTCACTCTCGTACTCAACCGCAGTTAAACAGTTCCGTGTGCGTCTTTCCACGTCCAGTATAGTCAGTCGTTTGTCTATCAGCATCAGATCCAGATAGGACCCGCTTCTGGGAAAGGATGGCCTATCGGTTGCAAGCAAATCTAGCTTGAACTCAATATTGTGCTCTACCAACCAGTTATACAATGAGGTCCCCCTGGCGTTATGCACCACGTTGCCCCAATCCATATGCCTCGAGTTCAAATCCCCGGCTATGACATAGTAGTTCTCTTCCGAGCTCAGTCGAAGGCTAGTAAATAGAGTATCGAGCTCTGAAATGAAATGGGGATTGATATGTGCCTTGTCAGACGCATAGATCGCGATCACATATAGCCGCTTACCACCCCGAAGGGGGATGCGTGCGATACACGCTTCTATCGCCTGGAATTTTCGCACTTCACCGCTATACACGACCTTATGACAAAGGCCTTTTTTGATTAAGAGAGCGACCCCACCAGCTAGGTAGGCTCGGTCTCTTCGAATGATATGGTAATTCTTGTACCTGAGGGTATGCGTCTGGTTTAGCCTAGTTTCGCTAACCATCAACACGTCAGGATTATGGATTTGCAACAAGTTACCGAAGTTTAGTTGACGTTCAGGCCTGATCAGTGAATTCACATTCACTGCTAGGATTTTAAGGTTACGGGCTGCCTGCGCAGCCATTAAACCGATGTTGCGTTTGGCTCTCCGAACAGCGTCGAGTAGATGAGGTCTACTCGCGCTGCTTGCTCAAGGAACTGCTTTTGAAGCTGAGCGATCTGCCCCTGGATGGAGAGCAGGACCGTCTTCAGATCCAGATCGGCTTCAGGCTGCCTGGCCACTGGGACCGGGGCCACCTTCGGCACTGTCTGTTGAACCGGTCGCCTACCCGATGCCATTTGGGCATAGGAGACTGCCGGAGTAACAGTGGTAGCTGGAACACGGGGCACTGGCCTCGCTTCTACCATTTTTCCTTTCCTTTTGGCCTCTATTATTTTCCTGATCTCTTGGACCTTAGGGCATCCCCGATAATTGGCAGGGTGCCCGCTGGTCTTACAGAGTACACATTTCAGTTTGCTCCTATCCTCGACTTTCTCCGTCCCTAAGGGACATTCCCCTCGATTGTGGGTTCCTGCGCATTTGACGCAGCGAGACTGCATGTTGCAATTCGCCGCGGCATGCCCAAACCTCTGACAACGAGCACACTGGAGTGTGTGCTTTGTCTTGTTTAGTGTATCCCATTTGACATCAATAGAGCCTAGACGATGTATTCGTTTTAGACTATCTAATTTGCTGTCTGGGGTGACCTGGACTAGGAAGAACGGAAGTTTTCTGTTCTCCCTTTTCGAAACCGCAGTGATGAAGGGCTTAACCCCAACGAACTGGACATCGCCGCTCTGCGCTTGGCGCAGCTTAGCGAGGATCTCCTCCGGATCAGTGTCAGGATCCACGTCCTTAAGGAGCATGGTCTGCACTTTTTCCCCTTTTGGGGTATAAGAAAAAAACTCGGCCTCCGACACCGCTAGCCTGTCTTTAACAACTTGATAGTCTGCCATTGATAAGCAATGGACAGATACTCGCAATGGACCCTTATACTTAATATGATAAGAATCTTTGGTGGCCAACTTACATAAGGTGTCGACGTCCTTCGTCTCCAGTCCGAAGACGTTGATTGGAGGGCATCTCTCCTTTTTGGCTGGCTGCTGCTGTTGTTGCTTCCGCTGTTGTTGTTGTTGCTGCTTCTTCTGCTGCTGCTGTTTCTGTTGTTGTTGTTGTTGTTGTTGCTGCTGCTTTGGCTGATGTAGTTGTTGTTGCTGCTGCTGTTGCTTCTTGGCAGCTGTTGATCGTTGTCCCCCGGTTGAATACTCTATGCTCCCGGCTGCGGTCTTGTTGCGGATCCCAGTATCAACTGCACTACTTCACTTTATTTTCGTTTTTCTGAATATTTCTAATAAGCCGAAACACTTGTGGACAGTTCAACGGTCTGTGCACGACTGGAAAAATAGATAGTAGCCGATTCTATATTCCTACTGAATACGCATATAAAATTTGGTAAAAATCGGTAAAGCCGTTTCGGAGGAGTACGGTAACTAACATTGTGACATGGAAATTTTATATATTAGAAGAGAATATTATTATATTATATAGATTAATAAAGAATAAATGGAGGAGGGGAAAGCTCCGCTAGATAGTGGCGGTCGGAGGGAGGATGCCTTTGTTGGTCTCACCTTCGACTGCGAAAGTGAGGTAGGGGGATATGCTTCCGATGTCCCGTTGATAAACTTTTGTTTGAAGACACCAACGGTGGCGGTGGATAGCTTAGGTAAGAAGAAGAGGAAGAACAAGACGAGGAAGGCGCGCCGGGAATCTTCGACGTCGGCCTCGGCATCCGTGGTGGAAGACTCCTCTATGGAGGCGGAGAGCGTTGTTGAGGCGGGTAATGGCAGAAAGAGGCCGGCTGAAGGGGGTGCTTCGGCAAACTCTTCAGGGCCGGACTCTTTAGTGGTCAAGAAGGCACTTTCTGAGTCTTCTTCTTCCTCGAAGGTAGTGCTGAAGGAGGCACGTGCAGTGTTGTTGCCTTTGCCGCCTGGTGCAGATGTGGCGGCGGGCAGCAGTGGTAGTGTGCCTAAGGTGATGGGTCCTCCTGTGGCTAGGGCGCGTTTGACTAAAGCTTTGGCTGAAGTCAAGTCGTCTATTCCCACAGGAGTGCAAGCCACTGCGAGCTCTGCTGGAGCGAGTGATTTGGCTAAGGAAAAGCAAGCGACATCTATACGTCAGGTTAAGTAGGCGGAGCTAGACAAGGTTCTAACCTTGGCTATTGTCTTAGCTAAATCCAGGGAGATTAATAGGATGGTGGTTTCCGCTATTGGCCACCATCCAAAAGCTCTAGCGGAGATTTCCGCCCAATATGAGGAACTCTTGTTAGGCTTGGCAGGGACGCTTGAGCGTCATCGGGTAGGACTCTGGGATGTGCTCCTGCAGTGTAAGGTTCGGAGACGGTTGAGTGCAGGGACGGTCCAGGGGGGACATCCCTGTTTGAATGAGTGTTGAGGAGTGACCTTCGTTTACACAGGTTTCCACCACTGCCACAGTTGCTGGTGGTATGGGAGGTTAGGTTAGGAAACCTGATGTTGAGCCTGCCAAACCTACAGAAACGTGGTCGTTTGTGGTTAGGGGCAAGCAGGGAGAATCAGTGGGGGCACTGAAGAAGAAGGTAATGGAGGTATTGGTGCCTGTCGTGGGTGTCAGGGTGCATACTGTGCGCCCTGGCAGGTAGGGTGGCATTCTGGTCCGCATCTGTGGCTGAGCGTGATGCTTTCATTGGGCATAAAAAGCTCGAAGAGGTGGGTTTGTAGGCCGAGACGGGTAGGGATAAATCTCGTACAGAGGGTGGAGTAACGGATCTCCCCTGAAGAGTTTCTGGGTGAGCTGCATAAGTTGAACTTATGCAAGCTTACCAAGGAGGAATTTGGAAAGGAGATCCGTCTTGGCTTCTTAAGCTTCTTCTCTTCTCTTAAAGTAGCGTTTCCAGAGCATCTCTTTTAAAGAGGACATGTCCTCTTTTTGCCGTTGATCTTATATGTACTCTCTTTTTTCATCTGTTTTTTTTTTTGTTCTCTTTAATTTGCTGCGTTTACTATTGTCAAACATGTAATAGCGCCATTATGCCTCGACATGATTTTCAATTCTGTTTCTAAGACTCCGTTCTTATCAATCTCTACCGATGGCAGTAACCAAGGTAACATTAAAATCTTTCCAATATTAGTTCAATACTATGATAAGAACGTAGGAATTCAAACAAAGTTGATACATGTAGGCAAACGAAACTTGCGACACTATATGCAATTTTATTTTGAAATATTTACATAAATATGCTATAACTTCAATATGTATAGCGTATTCAGCCGACGATTGTAACACGAACTTCGGAGGAGTGAATAGGACAGGGCTTAATAATGTTTTCCATAGACTCAAATCGAGTATCGGTAGAAAACTGATAGGAATTGGTTGTCCAGTTCATATAATTTCAAATGCAGCCAAATTCGGATTTTGATTCTTTTCAACAGATATCGAAATCATTATTATAAAAATATAAAACTACTTTTCTATATACATATACTGTGAGAACTGAGAAGTTGAAAGATTTTTGCATAACATTGGATTTGGAGCTTAAAGATTTGTTTCGGCATTGCACAACTCGTTGGTTGTCATTATACCCTGCTATTAACAGAGTGTTGCAAGTATTTCCGGCACTTAAATATTTTCTTTTGTCCAACGAAAACTGTCCAGTTCTTTTGAGAACTTTTTTTGATACAAATTTGTCAGAAGCTTGCTTGTTTTTTGCGCATTCTTTAACATTTTTTTTTTTTTGAAAAATCGAAAGAAATGGAAGTAGAGAAAAGCTCACTTTTGGAAGTATCAGCTACATTGGAATCCCTTAAAACTTTAATTAAAAGTAGATTGGACCAACAGTTTTTACCCCTTACCACAAACTCCATACTGTAGGATGCACGTCGGCGTGCGTGTTTGGATGAATTTAAAGTAAGTTCCAATTTGGTCTGATGTTGAAAAAATGGTGAACCACCTAACTTCAAAAGGAGTTAAGTTAGACGATTCAAAACTTTTTGACCAGATTTGTAATTTGCAAAATTTTCTAATCTTTATGCTAAGCATTAATTGTCCGGTCTATGCTGCGGCGGTGGCCAGGGCGAATGCTAGGCACTAAAAATGCCAGATAAATATACAATTTAACTGCCACGGTAGATTTTTTTGCAATATATAGTAGATCGTCAATTATTATGAGTTCTGTTTTGGTATTACTTCGAAAATTGCAAAATCGTTCAAATATACAGTTATTACTTTTATTCAGGCTCTTATTATGTAGGTTGCTGGGGTTATAATCATATTGTGTGCCATTTATTTCAATGAACTCTTGTGGCTTCATATCAATTTCTTTAAATTTTTTATTAGAAAATTGGACAATCATTTTCAATGAGGCTTGGAAATAGTCTTTGGGTAGTTTAATTGCCAAAACAAGTTTAGTATCTAATCGCTCCTATTTTCGCTTGCTTTAACTTAAAATAATCTAATTCCATACCTTCAATTTCTTCTCTTGAAAGAATACTTGGGTGCAATGTTCCCAGGCTGGCTGATGCTAAGTTGTCAAAAATGTTATTTATTTTATCTTCAAGAATTTTAATTTTTTTGCAATCAATTGGTCAGTTTGTAAAAAAATTAAAATGATATTAATCATTAGTTATGTATTGATAACAATTTGTTTGTTTAAATTTGATATAGTGGTTATTGGTTTCTACAATTTTGGGATGATCCATTATGTCTACTCTATCCTCGTCATCCATAGTGCCGAACAACCACTTCTGGCCAACTCCAATAAAATTCATGAGGCCTATTTTTGTTCGTACTATAGGTAATAGAGTTATAACCTTTGCTTTTATATTTAACAATTCTTTAGCAATGCACCGCTTTTCGTTTTTTTTTTAAATTTATTTCAGTTAATTTTTTTACTGATAGTATATCCCTGGTATTAATAACATGCAAGATGGTTTGTGAATTGTTAATTAGTTCCACTGAACCTTTTATTGTAGTGATTGTAGTATCTGAATTGGTGTTATTAGAAGGGCTATTTCTGCTCCTATCACTGTCATCGTGAGGGTCAGTAACCCTTTTTTCTAAAGTAAGGCTCATTTTGTGTCTTAAGTGCTTGTAATTTTAAATAAAACCTTCCCTTCTAATTTCTGAATAGCTTTCCCTAGTTCTATTTCTCCTATCTAGAATTCTGGCTTTCTGTTTTGTAATCCTCTATACTAACACCTGAATGTCAACACTAGCTGTTTGGTTAGGACTCATTCCAATAGTTGAGTGTTACCTGTTATTTTAAATTTGAACGGCTTTATGAATTCTTAGTGTTGTTGTGAAATCTTTGTTCTTGATTGTTAAGAGGATCTCAAGGAGAGTAGTATTGGGTTTAGTGAAACGAACTCCAATACCTTCTTCTCTAAGGTATTCTATTATATTTTTAGATTGAAATTAATTGTCGCAAATAATTTTCTGAGGTTTTCCGAACTTCGCCAAATGATCAGTAATTGCTTATAATTTACTTACCCAGTTTTTACTATATAAATTACAAGCATATGCCTTTTTCGTAAGCTTGTCAAAGAACGTCAGAAAAAAGA
This sequence comes from Eristalis pertinax, assembly GCA_907269125.1. Lineage (NCBI taxonomy): Eukaryota > Metazoa > Arthropoda > Insecta > Diptera > Syrphidae > Eristalis > Eristalis pertinax. Next base: position 11,575,234 of record OU026146.1, on the reverse strand, counting down.
GTTTGTTAAAATGGTATATGTCCATATGAAGAATTTCGTTATATGGGCTTAAGTGGTTTCCTATCGTACTTACCTTCTTGACATGTCTGGCAGTTTCCAATCACTTTTGAAATTTCTCTAATAAGTCCCGAATAATATAGTTTCATTTTAAGTGTGTTATAAGTTTCAGAGATTCGTGAGTGATTGCTGTGTTTTACGTGGTACAGCGATATTTGTTTGCAAATCTCTGACTCAGTTCTTATTTCTTGTGCAATAAGTGTACACTTTGTAAACGAGAGATAATTATTTCCTCCGAAAAGACTTATTAGACACTGCTGCACTTTATTATACTCAGAGTACGGCAATTCTGTATAAATACCCACTTTTCTTCTTTCGTGAACTCGCTTGAAGAGATCTTCCGAATATGCCTAGATGATTCGTTTACCATGAACTACTTCATCTTGAACAAACACGGAATTTTTTAAAATTAATTGGATTTTGAATTTGTTTACAAGATCTTTCTTTATGGGAAAGTGATCTGCTTGTTGTTCCGGTGTTGAATGCACTGTTGCATGATTGGATTCAGTCTCCTCATCTATTTGATTAACCTCCTCATGGCGGCTTAAAAAATCTGCAACCATATTCTCTTTCCCTCTTAGATATTCAATATCATAATTAAATTGGGATAATTTATGTAGCCATCTTTGAGTCCTAGCGGAGAACTCTTTCCCGTTATATTATTTATTGAGGTACTATATAGGTTGGTGATCAGTAATGATCTTAAATTTATTTCCTCATAGATATGGGTTGAAGTATGTCACTGCCCATACAATAGCCAAGAACTCTGTATCGGTGGGCGAATAGTTCTTTTCGTGATCATTCAAAGACCTAGATGCGTACCATACTGGGTGACCCTCTTGAGTAAGAACGGCATCAATGGCAAAATTAGAGGCATCAGTGAAAAGGGTTTCTTAATATTGGGGAATCTAAGCAAAGGATAGGAGGTTATATTACGTTTTAGTGTTTCAAATGCCTGGATGAATTCAGGATCACTCGTATTGATTTTTGCTCCCTTTTTTAAATATTTGGTCATAGGGTAAGCCATTTTGGCATAGTTCTGAACGAATTTCCAGGAGAATCCAGATAGACTTAGAAAAGATTTTAGTTGTTTTTCGGTTGACGGTAGTTTGTAATTTGAAACGCACTTCACCTTATCAGACGAAGCTTCTTATCGGTTTTGTTTCATTCCATGTTTTGTTAGAACATAACCCAAGACTTTAAGGTTATGTTCAGCAAGTACATTCAAGACAGTCTTAATAGAATTTAAATGTTCTTCGAGACTAGTGGAGAAAATTAAGATGTCATCAAGATATACGACACAGATTTTGTTGATGTGGTATTTCATTCATAAGAATTTGGAACGTTGCTGGAGCGTTCTTAAGCCCAAAAGGCATCCGAGTAAACTCATATACACCGTTTGGCGTAACAAATGCAGTCTTATGAATGTCTCTGGGTGCATTTTGATCTGATAATATCCCTTAGCTAAATCTAAGGTCGTGGAATACTGGGCCCTCCCTAACTTGTCTAATATACTGTCAATACTAGGCAGAGGATATTTATCGTCTACAGTTAATTCATTTAATTTGCTGTAGTCTACACATAGTCTAAATTGTTTCTCTCCTGACTTGCTCTTTTTTGGAACTACCACAATGGGTCAAGAATATCTACTATTAGATTTCCGTTTCTCCATTTCATCAACTTGCTTTCGAACTTCCTCTTCATCCTCTTCGTGAGTTGATCACCTTCTTTGCAAATGAGACCTTAAAATCTCGTAGTATACTCTCAATTCCGGACGGTCGAACCGCCAACCAAATTGACCATGCGCTCATTGACGCAAGACATGTGTCAATGCACGATTCAGAGCCCGACTGTCCAATGTCAGAAAGTTGCACCGGCCAACAAAGAGGAGTTTTTACATTGGACGCCTGAGCACAACGGAGATTGCCAGAGCCTACGAAGAGCAATTAAGCGAGAGACTCTCCGGTATGCCTACGTTGAATACCAACGCCAACGAAATGTGGTTGCATTACCGCTCGGCCATCAAAGAGGTAGCGGAAACCGACGAGGCATACCAAAAAGCGCTGTAACGGAAAACTAGAGCAACGCATGAGGAGTACCGGACTAGAAGACGGGAGGAGAAGAAGCTTCTACGCCTGAAGAAAAGGTCTCTCGCAACCTCCCAGCTCAAGGACATCGAAGAGTATAGGGATAGACAAAAAATACGGGCCTTTTATAAAAAAACCAAAAGCCTGGCTTCAGGCTTTAGGAAAGGCACCCAGGCTCTTCGAAATCGTGAGGGTAGCCTTGTCACTGACCTGCAGGGAATAGTGGATGTGTTTAAGCACCACTTCCAACAACTGCTTAGTGACCAGGAGAGAGTGATAGGGAATCAAGAAATCCCAACTTCAGTCGATGAAGTAGTCCTCCCACCTAGCTTTGAAGAAGTCGGAACAGTCATTAAAAGGATGAAGAACAACAAAGTCGCAGGCTCCAATTGCCTACCATCAGAGCTCTTCAAGGCCGGTGGCGATGTTCTGGTGGGGAGCATGCACCAGATCATCTGTAAAATTTGAGAAGACGGAAGCATGCCCGACGACTGGAATATCAGCTCCATATGCCCCATCCACAAAAAAGGCGATCTTACCTCTTGCAACAACTATAGAGGTATATCCCTGCTCAACGTCGCCTACAAGATCCTGTCCAGCGTACTGTGTGAACGTCTAAAGCCGATTTGCACCGAACTAATCGGCGTGTACCAGTGCGGCTTCCGGCCCGGCAAATCGACTATAGACCAAATCTTCACACTAAGACAAATCCTGGAGAAGACCAGTGAGTTTCAAATCGATACGTACCAGCTTTGCATCGATTTCAAAGCCGCATACGACAGCATTCATCGCAAGGAGCTATTCGATGCGATGGCCGAATTCGGCTCAAGGATTTCTGAGCCGTTTGAAACTTGCACTGGATTTCGGCAAGGAGATGCGCTGTCGTGAGACTTCTTCAATCTGGTACTGGAGAAGATAGTGCGGAGGGCAGCTGTTAACACGGAAGGCACTATCTTCTACTAGTCGGTCCAACTGTTGGGGTACGCAGATGACATCGACATCGTCGCGCGTTCTCAACGTGCCGTAGTGGAGGCTTTTACGGCGATTGAAGAACAGGCGAAACAAACTGGTCTCAAGGTCAATGAAGACAAAACAAAATATATGCTGTCGACCCAAAAACATTCCGTCACGCACCACCTTGGACAAAATTTCACGATCGAAAGCTACAATTTCGAGGTTGTAAAGGAGTTTGTCTACCTCGGGGCAAACGCGAACTCCAAAACCGACATCACAGTGGAGATCCGTCGTAGAATCGCCCTTGGCAACCGGTGCTACTTCAGTTTGTCAAAACAACTGGGCTCAAAACTCCTGACTCGAAGGACCAAAATCATGCTCTACAAAACTCTTATTTTGCCAGTCCTGCTCTATGGACGCTAAGCAAAACTGCAGAGCTGATTCTTGGTACCTTCGAAAGAAAAGTTCTGCGTCGGATATATGGTCCCGTCTGCGAGGAAGGCGAATGGAGGAGGAGACATAACCGCGAACTCTACGAGCTGTACCAGGATGTGGATGTAGTCCGGAAAGCAAAAGTCCGTCGACTGCACTGTCTCGGCCACATCGAACGCATGGACAACAATGCTCTAGCAAAGAGGGTCTTTGAATCCGAGCCTACTGGTTCGAGAAGGACAAGTAAGTAAGTAAGACCAAGTAATCGCGGATGCAAGACAGCTTGGTCTTGAAGACTGTAAGCAGCATGCCCAGGACCGTCAACGATGGAAGGCAGCAATTGCTCAGGCTCGGACCCTCCATGGGTCGCCGGCCTGATAAGTAAGTATACTCTCAATTCCTTCTCTCTCTCTTGGGCATTTAAATAAGAGACATCCATTTCGTCAATTTTCTGACTTGAGAGTTCACAATACTCAATTTGTTGGGATTTTTCTGAGTAAAGTTTAACTGTTGCTGTGTTTATCAACTTAATATATTCGTTGCTAATATTAAGCTCAACAACATTTTTCTTAATTATGTCCATGCCAATAAGCAAGTCATAAGGTTTATTTAGTAATGGCATTTTACACCATTTTAATTTGCTCTGGCTTCCCATACAAAATTCTCTGGGAACGCTAGAAACAACAATTTGAATTCTTTCTTTAGTTCTTTTATTGATGGTGTTAAGGTACATGTTTTTCTTTTCGAATAGAGGGAAATTACTACAGTCAACTCTTGAGGAGTTAATTAAGCTAACTGTAGAGCCTGTATCTATAAGAGCTTTATATTTATTTAGTGAAATCACAAAATAATTTATCTTCGAGGCTCAGTTCCGAAAATCCTCCGGTTCTATGCTATTTATTTCTTCACTACGGTTAATAGAACTACTGTTGGTTCCTAAAGTCTGTATATCAATTGGTTGCGGATTTTGTTGACTATTTCGAAACTGGCCTGTCGAGTTAAATACTTGCCTATGTTGTCCTGACCTATTATTGTATGTGTACCTATTTTAATTCTGTGCTCCGTATTGCGGGTTGTTATGTTGACCACTTCGAATAAAATTACTGTTTTGCAATGATTTATTATCATTGCGAAATCTTCCGAAGTGTGTACCACCTGCTTGTGTATTGTCATTCATATTGCCAGTATAGTTATTTGTATAGTCGATGTTGTTTCTACTACCCTTCTTTAAAATCCAGTCAGTATCTAAAATATATGTACGTAAGATTGATAGCACTTCATCGAAGTTGAAATTGTTCCTAATTTCTCTAGACAATTGCCCCATTACTAAATCTTTTATCTTACATATGACTAGTTGTTTTACAGAGTTTATAATTTCTATATTATTTGTTTTTTATAGGGCATATTCATACGTTTCTTTCATAATATTATCTATCTTATTACATAACACTTATATGCTACTTACTTTCATCATCATCATCATCATCATCTTTTGACCCGCATGATCCACTAAAGGGGTCGCGGGGGTAAACCACGCACGAGAGATCTCCAGGCAACTCGATCCTCCGCCATCGACTCTAACTCATCAGGAGCTATGCAAAAGCGTAACCCGGCGAGTTTTTAGACTTGGTCCTGGGTCTGCCAAGCGGTCGCCTACGTGATGGAATCGCATTCAACGCCCGTCTCGGAAGTCGTGATGATGGAGACCTTCGTGTCACGTGACCAAACCACCGAAGCATTGCCTTTTCCGATCGAAGAAGCAGCTGCTCAATGTTGAGTTCCTCGCGCACTACCGTGTTTCTCACCCTATCCCGGCGAGTAATTCCCACAACAGCACGAAGAAATCTCATCTCAGCAGCTTGCACTCGCGATCTTATTCTTTGGGTCATTACCCAAATTTCATGACCATAGGTGAGAGTTGGAACAAAAACTAAGTTGAAAACCGCTAACTTGGCTTTGACACCAAGCTCGGCCTTTCTGATTACAGAACTACCAAGCTGTGTCAAAACTGACCCAGCTTTTGGGATTGAGCAGCTCCGAAAAGTGCTCGCTCCATCCGCCCAAGATGTCGCCTTATTGGAAAGCAACACCTCATCTTTGGATTTGACTCCTTCGATGATGTTGAATTTCCTTCCTCTGAGTCGGTGAAAGTTTTGCCAGAACACCTTTTTCGCAGATCTATGGTCGCCTTCCAGCTTCTCGCCGAACTCCTTCCCGCTCTTTAGCTGCTCGCACAGCTAATTTCCAATTTCTTCGCGCTTCAGTGTCCCGTCACGAGAAGCAGAGTACCCCAAGAGAATCCAGTCTCTGTAGGGCTTCTTCTTCTCTCTGATGGCTTCTTGAAATCCGGGTGTTTTAAACTACGCAGTTCTTTTCTCACCACCAGCCGCCACTCCAAGTCGCTTCACTCCACAAACATCCCGTGCAGAGGCAATGACTGCTGTTGAAAACAGTCGCCATTCTTCCTCTACATGCGATGGAACAGTTGGAAGTCGCTCAAACCTTTCAGATATGTACCGTGCAAAATTTAGCTGCAACTCACTGTTCTGTAGTTTCTCCCACCGTATGCGTGTAACCTCTCTTGGCTTCCGCCTTGGCAGAAAAGGTACTTTATCAGTGAGGTACAGCGTACACAACACCAGGTGATGATCAGTTGACAGTTCAGCCCCTCTCATCACACGAACGTCACAAACCATCCGTTTCACACACGATGGCACCACAAAGAGATCTATCAATTATTTCTGTTGAAGACTCTGACGGTACCACGTGTATTTATGGATGCCTTTGTGTGGAAAGAAGGTGTTCATTATGGACATGCCATTTGCACAGCAAAATTCCAACAACTTCTCTCCGTTCGCGTTCTGATGAGGATCACCGTTCCCCCCAATCACACTCCCACAGGTCGTTACGTCCACACCCACATGAGCATTGAAATCACCCATCAAGATATAGGAATCCACATTCGCTATCCTATCAAGGGCAGCATCAACTTCATCCAGGAAAGTCGCGTACTCTGACTCTAAATTTGGTGCATACACCTGCACTAGAGCCAAAGTTGACCTTTCAAGCTTGAGCTTTAAGATCGCGACTCTTCCTTCGAATGGTATCCACTCCAATACCCTGCCTGCCAGCCTGGGACTTGTGAGTATCCCCACTCCCGCAACTCCCGACACGAAGAGTTTCCACCCGTCCAAAAGGTCCACAGTTCTAGATCCCCTTTGCTTCGTCGAAGAGATACCCACGATATCCAAATGATACCTGGAAGCTTTTTAGTTCGATTTTTTTTCGGGTGTTCGAGGGGTTGTGGACCGTAAACGAACACTTTCTTTTTAATAAAACAAACTGATTTTTAGTTTTGATTCGAGCGAGTTCCGTTTCGCGACTGCGCCAGTTAAATGAAAAACACACGATGATCGCTGTTCTGCGGGTCCGTCAAGACTGCCCGAACTTTATTCATACAAATTAAAATATGATATCAAAATAAATAGTAAGGTCAACGCATTCACCTTCCGTTGGCATTCACCGGAAAGTGATTTCATTGGCACCGGAACGAGGTGTCACCGTACTTATAGGTTGCGAAGCAACACAAATGTTCCGTCGTCGAGTCCGCTGACTTGGATTTGTGTCACTCGCGCGGGAAGAGCCGCCATCGAGAGTGTTTGTCGTTTTTGCTCGTTTTCTTTGCGAGCCTGCTGAAAGGGAGTCAGCATTGGTTCCAAGGGACTGATTGGTTTCAGTTGGAGTGACCTCTGCCGACCTGTTTCTCTTCCCAGTCGCCACCAAAGGGGTGCAGTTCTCAACACTTGAGCCTTCGATCTCTTTCGAGGTCTCTTTGCGCCGTGCGATTGCGGTCAGGGGCCCCTAGGAGACTGCCTGGTTTGGAGCCCGTTCAACCTTTTCGGTTTCCCGAGTCATGCCATGGGAAACAGTAATCCGATCAGCCATCAGTCTATGGGACTATAGATTAAGCGTAACAGGCATAGCCTCTCCGCTACTTTTTTGTCTTTCCAGCTCAAACTACCGAACGTATCGTAGAGTGAGTGGCAGGAATCTTCGGCGATTCCTTGGTCAGCGCAACTTTGGGCGGGGGGTGTGGTGAGTATGATGGGTGGGCCTCCAGAATCCTTGCCCCGGCCGTAGTCGAGAAAGCTACGGGTGGATTTTCGCTATAGCGACTGCCACCTGCTGTAGTACAAATATTTTGTTTTTTCGTCATACTTATTTTTTGACTGTTTTAACGTCCAAGTCGATACGTTTCTGGCTTTTTGTTCGACGTCTTACCTGGGATCTTTAGATCCGAGGATCTTTGACTCTTAAGCCCTCCCGCCACGACAAGGCAACTAGAAAGGGAGAGAAATGTACACCTAGTTGCTGGATCATGGGTTGTTGTTGTAATGCAATGTAAATTTTGGGCATAATAAAATACACCTAAAATCATCAAAACTGTTAAACTAAGTAAGATAGAGTAATTTTCCCACGTTATTATAGAAAGTTCATTAAGAATTATGCCGCTATAAGCCATTCACAAAGTATTTATCAGGAGAGAATGGAAAAGTATCCCAATACGTGTCAACAAAGATAGACATCAGACTAGATCAGGAAGGAATCAATGCATTCCAAGAATTGAAAAATCATTTCATAAACGAACGAAAAGACTTTAATTTTCACTTGATTTACTGGATGGCGCAGTTGGTTGAGTGCCTGCCCTTGGTTAGAAGGGTTCCGGTTCGAATCCAAGTGAAAGCAACGCTTTTATCCGGTTTTCAAATCTGGTCCAGTCACCATTTGCCGTTGGGACCAAATTAACGGCACTATCACTGGAGTTGTCGATGAGTGGTAGTAGTCTGACTATAGGTATCACAAGTGTGCTGGCGATTTCGCTGACAACTCGCTTTCATACCTACCGAGGTTGTTGCTGGTAGTACAATGGATCAGTTTTGAGTCTAAGTGCTCCAATCTAGCGTTAAAAAATACCTCAGAAAAAAAAATTACTTTCACAACCAAATTTCGATAAAAAAAATTGTTTTAACAACGGAAGCGTCGAAAGCGGTATTATCCGAAGAAGACAAACCAAGCAGCTCCAATTCAAAAACTTTAAATGATACGGAAAGGAACTACGCTACAAATGAGAAAGAACTTTATGCCATTGTGTGGGCATTGAAGAAATTACCTTTACGGTGTCGCTAGTATTGAAATAATTTTCGCGGTTTCAACAAGGAATCCAAATAGAAAATGAAGAGATGGCATTCCTTAATAGAGGAGTATGCTCCTAAATTTATTTATAAGCCAGGTGCAACAAATGCCTTAACAGATGCACTGTAAATGCAAAATTTAAATAACAATAAGTTCAAAACTTTCCCCACAACATAAGACATCGACAGTAGACAACTTAATCATTTTGAAAAAAATCATTTGCTCAGGTGTAGCAGCTGTTCAACAGGATCTGGGAAATAAGATTAGAACAGGATAATACATAAGGAAAATATTAAAAATTAAATTACTTTAAAATTTCAGAAATAATGATATAAAGCTGGCAGAAGCAACAACAACAGCGTAAGCAACAGCAACCAGCAGCAGCCAAAATAGAGAAATGCTCACCGATAAATGTCTTCGCATTGGAGACGAAGGACGTCGACATCTTATGTAAGTTGGCTACCAAAAACTCTTTTTATTTAAAATATAAAGGGCCCTTAAGGCTTTCGGTCCAGTGTTCCGCAGTGTCAGATTACCGGGTCATAAGAGAAAAGGCAAAAACCCACATGCAAGGGGAATGCCCCTTAGGGACGGAAAAAGTCGAAGACAGACTGCTCCGATTCGTAATCCGTAAGACCAATGGGCACCCTGCTAATTATAGCGGATCCATGAAATAAGAAAAAGAAAACAAAAATGGTGCCTCGTGTTCAAGCTACCACCGTTACACCGACCGACTCCTACGTCCAAATGGCATCAGGAAGGCGACCGGTACAACAGACAGTGCCTAAGGTGACCTCGGTCCCAGTGGCCATGCAACCTGAAGCGAATCTGGATCTGATGGCGGTACTGCTCTCTATTCAGGGGCAGATCGCTCAGCTCAAAAAACAGTTCCAAGAGCAAGCAGCGCGAGTAAAATTATTCTATTCGACAGTTTTTGCCATGTCAAACGCATCACCGATCTGATGGTTGCGCACGCAGCTAGTAACCTTAAGATCCCAGCAGTGAATGTGAATTTGCTGATTAAGACAGAACGAATATTCACGCTCGGTAACCTTTTGCAAACTCACAATCCAGACGTGCTAATGGCCAGCGAAACTAAGCTGAACCAGACGTACTTTGTACTCTGGTACAAGAATTACCACGTAATTAGAAGAGACCGGCCCCAATCCTTGCGAGGGGGCGACGAGAGGGCGGTCGCTCTCTTAATCAAAAAAGGCCTTTGTTATAAGGTCATGTATAGCAGTGAAGTGCGAAAATAGTGCTGGAAACGTGTATTGCACGCATTCCTCTCCAGGGTGGAAAGCAGTTGTATGTGATCGCGATCTACGCAGTTGACAATCCTGCCCTCAATCGCAACTTCATTTCAGAACTCGATACTCTTTTCACTAGCCTTCGACTGAGTTTGGAGGAAAACTATTATATCATTGCTGGACCAAGCATAGAAAATGGGGCAATGGAGTGCATAACGACAGGGGGACCCCACTGTATAACTGGTTGGCAGAGCACAATATTGAGTTCAAGCTAGATTTTCATGCAACTGAGAGGCCATCGTATTCCAGATGCGGGTCCTATCTGGATCTGTTGCTGATCGACAGACGACTGACGGTACTTAATGTGGAAAGACGCACGCGGAACTGTTTAACTGCGGTTGAGTAAATGCTACCATCGATGAACTTCACGTGCACAAAAGTAGACTGCTGTCAAGACTGAAACTCTTGCACAGGCTAACAACCCGGGTATGTTCCCACAAGTAAATACAATATTTCGGAGGAAATAGGACGACAAATAACTAATAACTACTGACTTCAGTTGGCATCGATCCAGACGGAGCAGTGCTAGACAATGACTTCTTCGTGGTTGAAGATCCCCAGGTGAAGGTGAAAGCAATTGGTGCTGTGTTCCAGCGAGTGTATACGGTCAACGAGGTTAGTAGGACCTGGGGCATAGAGCCTCGCTAAACCACTTCGATCTCCGAAACGAGATAAGTCAATGGCGATCAGAGAATCCTGGTTTCACCAGGTTCAGTGACGAGAACATGGCTAATAATGCCCTCGCCAATGATGGAATCGTAATTTCTCAAGAAGATCTTCAGGGTATCTTTAACTCGCTGAAGAAGAAAAAGTCAGTGGGGATCGATGGTATACCAAATATTGTGCTTCGCTATCTTCCCCCAGAAGCAGTGCAGATTTACACAACACTGTTCAACAATGCGCTGAGTAATGCTTATTACTCGGCACACTGGAAAACAGCTGTGGTGTAACCAATCCCTAAACGGGGCAAAGACAAATCTATCCCGACAAATATTCGGTCGATCAGTATTTTACCTTGCATAAGCAACGTTTTTGAAAAGATAGTCATTCGAGTTCTGAAACAATGGGTTGAGGAAAATAAAATCATACCGGACAACCAGTTCGGATTCAGGGCGGGGCATGAAACCGTACATGCCGCGTCCAAACTGGTATCCGACATTCAGTGGAACAAAGACAAAAAACAATGCACGGGTGCATGTCTGATTGACTTGGAGAAAGCCTTCGACACCGTTTGGTTGGAGGGCCTCTTCCTCAACCTGGTCAGTCTCGGCATAAGCAAACCATTGCTATACACGATCTATGACATGATAGCAAAAATGATCTGCAGCAGGGAACCGATCTTGATCTCAGATCAGGTCCGAAGGTCGAAGTAATAAATAACTTGGTAGTTGGCATTGGCATTTGTTTAGATCAATATCTGTATTTTGACAAACATATAGATATTGCTCTGACGAAAGCTAAAAAGGCTTTTGCTATGGCGAGGTTATCTTACAGCAGCCAACTTGATTCCAGGGTGAAGGTAATCTGCTATATGGCACTCATCCGACCTGTTATGGCCTACGGTTGTCCACTTTGGTTCAATGTGAGTCCTTCCCAGATGGAAAAGATGAGGTTGTTCGAGAGACAGTGTCTTCGCACTTGTCCTGTCATCTTCCATGTCGTACGCGAAACAGTGGACAGGTGACTCCAATACGAACTGGATGTCGCTCGCAGTCACGAGGATGTTCTCCGGTTCAGTAGAGCGATCTCTGCTCGAGACAGGAGACAGTCTGCCAAAGAACAGAATTTTACTGGTGGTTACACAAAAACCAGTCCCCGTCGCGGCTGGATTTTGAAAATGGCATTGTAGTTGTCCATGGTGGCCAACTTACATAGGTTTTTAGGGTAGTTTAAAGAAAAAAAAAATTATAAAGCAAAAAATTTCATAAAAAAAAATTAAATAAAAAAAAGTGCACCGCGGCGTATGCATAACATATACGCCGCCCTGGTGCACGTGTCCGTACTGTTACGGACATAGTTAAGTTAGTTTATAAGTTTTTACATTAGGTTCGAATAGCACCTTGCGATAAATGCTGTCGTATGCGGCTTTGAAATCGATGAAAAGGTGGTGCATATCAATTTGAAACTAACTGGTCTTCTCCAGGATTTGTCTTAGTGTGAAGATTTGGTCTATAGTCGATTTGCCGAGGCGGTAGCCGCACTGGTACGTGCCGATTAGTGCGGTGCAAAACGGCTTTAGACGTTCACACAGTACCCTAGACCCTGGACTTTTTTATGGGGGGCGAGATTCTGTGTGAATCAGGGAGGGCAACCTCCAAGACCGATATACGTGACTCCGTCACACCTTACACGAGGTGCCCCTGCTGTCAACTAAATATAGCGGATCTAGAGGGAAACAACTCAATAAAACCCGCAATTCCAGGTGTTAACAACCGTGCCTAGAAATTAATGGCATTGCGTTAGTATGCCCTCTTCACTGTATACGGGGGGTGAGTACAGTGCGACATCTCCTTCCCCCATACTCGTGGGACCAAAATAGACACTATAAATAAAAAAACTTCAAGGAACGCTGATGTAATTGAGTCGGGCACCAGCGACCTCTAAAAACCGACTCTAAAAGATATGAACAGCCCTTAACGGAAGAGGAGGAAAACATCCTCCTACAATCCCCAGTCAGGAAAAATTCGGGTGCAGCTGGCAGTGAAGCAGTTGAGATCAGCTTTGATGACCTCATCATAGTTGATGATGACTCCTGCTCCATTACCAGCTCATCCAAACACTCAACATCGTCCGTCACTTCCCTGCGCAGTAAAATACGTAACTGCAGACGGACGATCAGTAGGCTCAAGGGCAGGACAGAGCTCAGGGAAGAAGAAAAAACAAGACTTCAAAGAGCACTTTCTAGAGGAATCCTTTAATGGGGCGGATAGGCCATACGCCGGTGGATCCAAAGGCGGCGTCGGAGAGCAGCAGCCAGCCGTTTGCTCAAAGACCAATCCGCAGAAGGTCGAAGCTCTGATGGGATCACCCTCCTCGGTGGCTCCTCCTGGGCGGTCTCACCTGTTGGAAGGTCTCCTAAGGAGGATGTCCTCATGGATTTGGCCATGACCCCTAAGTTGATCCCCGAAGATGATGCTGCCAGGCCAAGCCTTATAGCGGACTCTGAAGGTAAAGCTAGGGACCAGCCAGCCTTATCGACGGAAAATGCTGCTGGCAAGCCGGTAACCTCCTCTCACCCAAAGATCCCGAAAAGAAGGACAGCTCACCAAGCACTTGGACTGAGGTATCGACACTGGATAGTGCAAAAACGGTCATAACCATAGACCAGTGCCACACAATCCAGTGCCGAAAATCCCCAGCAAGCAACACGAAAATGCCAAAAGGCTCGTTAGTAGATTGAAAGGTCGTGATCGAAAATCCCTGTCAGAGAAGGAAAATGGCAAACTCGCAAGAGCAGAAGCGACCATTCGATCTACCGAGAACGCATGGTGCAGAACACAGTACCGCCCTTGGTCGCTACTAGGAAGGTAGGCCCTCACGCCACCTCCTCGAGAGCGGCCAAGGAAGTACGACCGAAGGTTGCCAGGCCACTGCCGACCCTGAACCAACCCCGGGCTGCTCCGGGCAAGCCAATATCAAAAGGGGCCCAGTAGGCGTGGCATCCCCAAAAAGGGGAACGGCTAACTCCCTGGAAAGGTAGAGCGGACACCTCCGTCTTACCTTAATGAAGGATGTAGCCGGTAAACCAACGACTGGCGCAGAAAAGGTCCAGGCCTCTGCAGCAAGTCAAGAATCCTCAAAACGGGGACGCCATGACGAGTCGCTAGCTTCAGACCCAGACTCCTCAAAAAGGTCAAAAAGACCAAAGTACGCTGAAGTAGCTAAATATAGGGAAAGAGTCGCAGTGGTTGATTTTGGCAATCCAGAGCGTAAGCTCTCGGACGACCAATGGAACACACCGACCTGACAATCGTGAGTTTTGTGAATGATGCCATCCTGAAGAAGGAGAAAATCATCCCCCTCTTCGGACAGCTGACCACACTCAAGGGTTACAAACTCCTTCAGTGCGACAATAAGGAAGCCCTTGATTGGCTTGAACAACTCATTGCCAAGACGGTTGCCCCATGGCCAAACGCCGACCTACGTGTCGTAAATAAAGGGGCAATCCTTAACATGACTAGACCCAAAGGCCGAATCCACTACCAGGGACCATACGTCCCGAAGGACTGGATAGAGCGTAGCCTACAGAATCTCAACCCAGACCTGCACAGTCAGGACTGGGGAATTATAGAGATGGGTGAACACACCGAGAACGGTATGGATGTGCACATACTGCTAAACCACAAATCCCTGCAACTGTTGCGTCTACAGGACTTCAAAGTCAGAGTGTGTATTACCCGCTGTAAACTGCGAGTCCTGGCAACATGCAGTAAGAACGGAAAAGAACCTTCTGGCTGCTGATGGCATCGACTTGCATGCCATACGACGCAGCGAATAATCCCCCATGCGAGATAACAAGGAGACTTGTCAGTAAAGCCAAGAAAGAAAGATGGGAGCTTATCTTAGGCTGTGATGCAAACTCACATCACACTGTATGGGGTAGCTCGGACTCAAACGACCTCAACATTGAGAATATTGGTGACGAACCCACCTTCGTGACCAGCAATAGGCAAGAGGTTATTGACCTGACTCTGAGTATCAAATCCAACACTCTCTCAGTTAGCCACTGGAAAGTGTCAGGAGCCCCATCGTTCTCGGATCACAGAATCATAACCTTCACGGTAAACACTGTAAGACCAAAGCCCAGCAAATTTAGAAACCCCAAGAACACAGACTGGGGTAGATTTAAGTGTGAAGTCAGGAAACTCACTAAACACCTATCACAGAGATTAATAAGGAACGTTGATGACCAAACGATCCCACCTCATGCTTTCGAGAATCCTATGAGAAAGCCTGTCCTCTAAGGACAACAACAAATAAGAAATCCCCCTCAAGGTGGTGCAAAGACCTCATAGTTCTAAGGAGGAAATCAAGAACTTTATTCAATGCAGCTAAAGCCTCCAGGTCAGCTAGTGCTTGGACTGCTTATAAGGATAGCCTCAGGAATTTTAGAAAAGCTGTAGCTATAGCCTAAAGTGACTCCTGGCGATCCTTCTGCAATGATATTGCAAAAACCTCGGAAACGGCCAGACTAAGGAAGCTCCTTTCAAAAAGCCGCACGATTCCAGGTTACATCAAAGATAATGAAGGTAACTGGACTCAGTCATCGTATGATATATTGCGACTTCTTGGAAACTCATTTCCCGAGCAGCTCGCAAAGTGGACTCTCGACAGCTGTAGAGATCCCAGTTAGTGATAACAACGTTACGCTCGAAAGAGGTGGGGCCGTGAAAAGTGTTTCTTGTCGTACCAGTAATCGAACCTAGACAGATAGGTCCAAGTGCGTAGAAGTCGACGCACATACCCACAACGCCACGGGCCACCACAATCATGCATATATGAAGAGCAAAGGCGTAGAAACCGCACTACACGAAGTGGTTAGTGTGATTGAAAAGCCCCTACATGATAAGGAATATGCACTTGCTGCTTTCCTAGACATAGAGGGAGCCTTCAATAATGTAGAGACCACAGCAATTAAGCCCGCCCTTGAAAAAGCCAAAGTGGAGCAATCACTTGCTACAGTGATAGTAAGTCTGCTCAGCAAGAGAATCATTAATGCTACCTTAGGAGGCTCAAGGAGGTACCCATAAGAGAGGGGATATAACCCCCCTCTCTTATGGGTACTAGTAATTAATGAAGTACTAGAAGAGCTCAGACTAACGGGAACCAGAGCAATTGCCCACGCTAATGACGTGGTGATTATAGTTCGCGGTAAATTTCTCCCGGCTCTTAGCGAGCTAATCGAGAACGCAATGAGAACCCTCCTAATATGGGCGAAATCCTGTGCTCTAAGAATCAACCCTCAAAAAACTGAGTTGGTACTATTCACCAACAAAAGGGTCATTCCACGCTTTAACCCCCCAACAATTGAAGGCACGACCTTCAATCTGACGGATAGCGCGAAATACCTAGGGATCATCCTAGACAGGAAACTAAACTGGAAACTCAACCTAATGGAAAAAATCAAGTGTGCTTGTGCCCTATACCTGAGCAACAGGATATTCGGCAAAAAGTTTGGTCCGAACCCCAAGACAATTCTGTGGATGTACACAGCGATTGTAAGGCCAATCTTGACATACGGCAGCGTGGTATGGTGGCAGGCCGCTCTGAAATCCACGAACCTCAGGCTGCTTACTAGAATACAAGGACTAGCATGTCTTGGAGTTACAGGAGCTATCTCCACTACCCCAACCGCGGGCCTGAAGGTACTACTAAACCTTCTCCCACTTGACCTTTACATGCAAACTAACGCTGCTAAAAGTGCCATTAGAAGCATTCAATCTAAATGCTGGCTGTCAAGTCCCATTGGTCATGCTAGTATACTGAATAGACTACAAATAGAACTGTCCGAAAGTGACTATACACTCTCTTTCCTCGACTTTGAAATACCCTTCAGATGCTATTTCCCGACGAGGGAAGAGTGGACCACAAAAGAACCCATCAATAATTCGAGCATCGAAGTATACACTGATGGATCGAAGAGGTGCAGGCATTTTCTCCGAATTGTTGACATTGACAGCCGGCGAGCAATTTCGCGGAAAAAAATCAAGTCCAAGTCTCAAAACTCTAAGCGTGCAACCCACGATAATGCTGGGTCCCAGGACACAGGGACATATCCGGCAACGAGGCAGCTGATGAACTTGCCAGAAAAGGGGCCAAAAAAGACCCATCCCAGGCAATCGAATTGACTCAACCACCACAGGCAGATGTCAGGAAGAAGGTGGATGATAAAATTCTAGAACTAGCAAGAAAAAGGTGGTTCAACCTTACCACCTGTAAGACTAATAAGATGCTATGGCCCGATATTAGTAGAACTAAAACCGACAAACTCCTCCAGTGTAGCCAAAGCCTACTGAGGATGGTGGTCGGAGCTCTAACGGGACATAACCATCTGAAATACCATGAAACAAAAATGGGACTATCCTATGACTACATATGCAGAGGATGTGGCGATGTGGAAGAAAGGGAAGACACTCCTCACTATCTCTGCTACTGCCCAAGCCTCAGCCAACTGCGATACAGGACCATGGAAGAATTCTTCTTCCATGACCTGCAAGAAACCCATAACATCATAACGACTTAACATTCCTATCCTATCCTATCCTATCCTACCCTGGACAGGATCTTGTAGGCGACGTTGATAGTAAGATCGCCATTTTGTGGATGGGACATATGGAGCTGATTTTCCAGTCGTCGGGCATGCTCCCCACCAGCCCACCAGAACATCGCCACCGGCCTTGAAGAGCTCTGATGGTAAGCCATCGGATCCTGCGGATTTGTTGTTCTTCAGCCTTTTAATGACTGTTCCGACTTCTTCAAAGCTAGGTGGGGGAACTACTTCATCGACTGGAGTTGAGATTTCTTGATTCCCTATCACTCTCTCTTTGTCAGGTCCATTAAGCAGTTGTTGGAAGTTCTGCTTAAACGCATCCACTATTCCCTGCGGGTCAGTAACAAGGCTACCCTCACGATTTCGAAGAGCCTGGGTGCCTTTCCTAAAGCCTGAAGCCAGGCTTTTGGCTTTTTTATAAAAGGCCCGTATTTTTCGTCTATCCCTATCCCTATACTCTCTTCGATGTCCTTGAGCGTAGAAGCTTTTTCTCCTCCCATCTTCTTGCGTTGCTCTAGTTTTCCGTTGCAGCGCTTTTTGGTGTGCCTCGTCGGTTGCACGTTTATTTTGCTCACACTCTCCATCATACCACGGGTTTCTTGTCGGGGGTGGTAGATAGCCTAAGGTGTTTTCCGCTACCTCTATGATGGCCGAGCGGCAATGCAACCACATCTCGTTGGCGTTGGTGATTGACGTAGGCATACCGGAGAGTCTCTCGCTTAATTGCTTTTCGTGGGTCGTTGCAATCTCCGTTGTGCTCAAGCGTCCAATGTCAAAACTCGTCTTTGTTGGCCGGTGCAGCTTTCTGACATTGGACAGTCGAGCTCTGAATCGTGTTGCCACGAGGCAATGGTCAGAGTCGACGTTTGCCCCTCTGAATATTCGCACATCCATGTCTTGCGTCAACGAGCATATGGTCAATTCGGTTGGTGATTCGACCGTCCGGCGATCGCCAGGTTGGTGTGTGGATTCTTTTGCGAGGGAATCTTGTGCTACTTATGACCATATTACGTCCTGTCGCAAAGTCAGTGAGTCGGAAGCCGTTACTTGTTGTCGTGTCGTGGAGGCTGTGCTTTCCGATCACTCTGCCAAAGATGCTTTCCTTACCGATTTTGGCATTGAAGTCTCCGAGCACGATTTTGACATCGTACTCCGGACAGGCTCCGTAGGCACCGTCCAAGAGGTCGTAATAGTTCTCTTTGACGGAGTCTTAATGATGTTGTAGAATCTGCCTTGGATACGGGTCACAGCCAGGCGATCGCTTATCGGTTTTAAGTCGATGACCTTCGACCTTAACCGTTTTCCCACAACGAATTCGCATCCAAATATGTGCAACGTTTTGTGACAGCTGTAATATATGTCGCACTCTTTATTCTTCATTATTCCTTGTCCTATTCAGCGTATTACCTGGATCGCAGTAATAGCCGCCTTGTACTGCGTGAGGATATTTTTCAGTTTATGAGCGACCCCTGGAGTGTAGTGTTCTTACGCTCTAGGTCGTTCCGTGTCGTCGTTGTTGTGATTCCGTCCGTAGATCCGAGGAAGTTTGCTCTCTCGTAACTGTTGTTGTTTTCTGTGGGCGGGTTGTTAGCACAACCACAAGGGAGTCGTTGCATACATTAGTTCACCTTACAACGAGTGTTGTGGAGGCTATCCAGGGAGCGCCGCTAGGAGGCCGTATGTCAACTTGATCTATGCATCGACATTGCCCTGTGTGCACAGACCCGACCCTGCTTACTTTATTCAGAAGCACCAAAAAAGAATAAAATAAATTCATCTGAATTCAACTATTAGCGTTTACTATTAGTTAAAGCACATTAGGAGGAAACGAGGTGTTAATGAAATAAGAACAATTTGGAAGTAGATTTTAGGTTCCCCAGACCACGATGATATTATATATTATTATATTTTATATTTAATAAATAATAAAATAAATGTGTTATTCACAAGCAATAAAAAACAGTTCGTTACAAACTTGGATATGTTTAATGCAATTCATAAATTATCTAATCCTATGCGTAACATAGAAAGTGATATAAAGCTGATGTTAGTTAGGGAAAGAAATAAAATGATTCAAACCATAACTTTAGCCAAATCAGTTATGTGGAAGAATCGTTTTGCTTGTGTATGTGTTTATTTGGTTTTAAGTTGGCGACACTGTCATAGTCACTGTGCCACATGTATATTAAATCCCACAATATTGAACTTAAATGACTCGTCTTTGAACTTAAAATTGTTCAAAACAAGGATGGAATTGTAATCCTTATCAAATATCCAATAATTAGCCGTGTTTTTTTGAGATACTCAGAAAGCCGAGTAGGAAAATTTTAACGCAAAGCAACAATAACACCTACTGAAACTTTTATTAAAAGATAATTTTGCCTGCAGCCTTTAGTAAAGGTTGCTCGTTGAATAATCTCTAGTATAGGTGGTCGATCATTTCACACAAAACAAAAAGGGAAATAAGTAAATAAATAAAAATCTCACAAAAACTAACTTTTTTTGTTTGCGCTTGATGGAGAGTGACAGTAGTATTTGGACATTACATGTCATTAACGTAATCACACGCACACACTCTTAAAACAAACAAAAAACCTGAGCAAAGAGCGTTTTTTTCAAATCTCACTTACTGATCTTTTTCAGTATCTCAAAAAAACACTCCTATTGACAAAACATGTAAACTTTTTGAAACAAGAGCCATAAGCCATACAGATGGAAAATTAATAATTAATAAAGAAATTACCAAATGTCAGAATGTCAAAATCAATGTAAGAAATTGAAAACCAGGAATTAAAATATATGTACTGCATGCTTGGAAATCACTCTTCATATTTATCAGATATATTAAATAATAAGAAAGCAAGTTGCAATAAAATTAAGGAAAAGAGTTTGGATCTAGAAATTATTAAAGATGGCGTGATATTGGCTTTAGGAAATCATACTGTCAATGCGATCATAAGTGCCACATATCTAATACGTTTTGAAATATATATTAAAAATATATTAATTTTTTAAAATTGATGGAAGCACATATGAAAACCCAGGATTAGAAATACAAGCATTTTTGAAAATATATACAATTGACAAGTATGAAGTGGGAAACTACTTAGAAACACTTAACTATGATTTAAAGCTGAATAATGTAAGCATAATTCAATCGATGCAAAACAAAATATCGAACAATCCAATCATAACATCCATCACATTTTTACTGCTTAAGAACCCTTTTAAAAATGAGATCATCAAATCAAGTGTTAGAAATTCAATTTACTAAACTCACGAAAAGAGTTGAGGAACTCACGGAAGAAGCGCATCGTAGTACTGAGAATCGCCCTCTAAAATAAACCACTTCTCAAAGGTGCTATCAATCTGAATCAAGTCAGCCAATTTCAAACAGCTGATTTCAAAAGTGAAATTCATTGACGTATTCATTCCATAATGAATATTTTTCATTCGAATGTCTATTTTCGAATGAATCTCAATAAATTGATTATTTAAATCAGCTGTTTGAAATTGGCTGACATTTGTATTTGATTCAGATTCAAAAAAATTATTACAGAATCAATTATGACAGATGTTTGCGGAGAGGTTGGCAATGCCACTCAAGGTGTTTTGGCGGCAAAAGCGACACCCGGTTATGAAGTAGCAGAAGAAGACAGACGTAATTAAAGACCTTAAGAAAAGAGTATATTTGAATACCAACTTGAATAATAATAAAATAAAGTAACGTTTTAAAAGGAATACAAGGATTGTATTTGCCATTTTTGATTATAATAAAGTATTTGCGAAATCCAGGTAAAGATCAGAAGTGAGATAGAGTCCGGCTGAAAGTTAAGTGATCTAATTTCGTGAGTCCAATATTAGCTAAATCTAGGATTTTAGAATTTGATTTCGTTAATGCTCGAATTAGGAAAATCTGAAGTTGCGAGAATATTCTAGGCACACGTATATGTAGTTGCATACCATTTATGTTTCAAATTGTAAAACTTTTGTACGATTAGAGTTGTTGCTGGTACCGATAGTACCGTTACTTAGCGAAAACAGTTAGTTCTAGAAAACAGTTGATGCCTGCGTCTTCAGTTCATGAAGAAGTAATGCTGTCTCTGTTACCTGGAAGGTTATGTGGATTGTGTGTGTTGGGTCATAAGTCGATATGTTGAAGGAATGTTTGTTTCAGTTCATGAAGTTTAGTAGGAAGTTTATGCGTTCACATTAAATTGATGTTCTGAAGGAATATTTTGTTACGGGGAAACAGTTGAGGCTTGCGTTTGCAGGAAATACGTTACTTCGTGTAAAACGCTTGGTGGATATAGAACGTTGTATAAAGATGGTATGGAATTCTAGCGCTTTCGGTTTACGAAAGAGCATAGGATTGTTTTAACAAAATGAGATGATTTCGAGGATGATTTATTGAATACGAATATGAATGAACGAAATTTGAACAAAATGATACGTACTACATTAGTAGTTAATAAAATTGAAATTACGATTGAGTGTTCTGAATGTTCTCGCAAATGTTTATAATTCTAGTACATACATATTGTTATGAATTCGAACGTTATAAGGCTGATACTACTTGATATTGCACTTTTGTTTGATTATTAATAGAAATGTAACGGCAATGTTACCGCCGTCACTATATTTCTACTTAAACTTCATATTTCTCCTTAACTCTGTGAACCCATTTATTTCTACTTAAATTTCTGTAATTCTTGTTAACTCTGTCAACCCTTGTATTTTTCCTTAAACTTCTAATTTCTCGTTAACTCTGTCAACCCTTGTGCACATATGAATTCTGGAAATATAAATTGTGAATTTCCTATGAAAACTCAAACCAACGATCAAGCGGGTATAAATACGAGCATTTGAATTGTTGGTGGATCAGTTGCAAAAAGACCATCACCGAAGGTTATCACTTAAAGTTTTAAAGCGCTTCGATACGCTTCGCTCAGCAAATACTGAAATTTGAAACACATTTTGAACTTAAATAAAAAAATGCATTTGACTGAAGTGCTGTATAGATTTTTATTTCTAACAGGCAGAAACTGAGTTAGTAATCACAATTAAATAATCGATGAAAGTTGCTGCATATAATTCAATTCATAACGTCAAACAAATCCAAGAAGAGCTTAGAAATGGGGGTCTACCAGGCGGTGGATCCAAAATAATCCTGATTTAACAAAGCTGATTGCTGTCACTCCAAGAGACCAATCGACCGACGAAATATATATCCTTCCGAACGAGGACACATGAAGGAGAACAATTTCTGAAGCGGTCAAGAGAATGGGCATTGCGGAAAAGGGAAAGGGGTACTTTTAGAAAAGGAGCGTTTGCTTTTCGCAAAATAGAAATCACGACATTTAGAGTCAACTAAGCCTTCAAGGATTATCACACTGGGTCGATAGGGACAAATTGCACCATCAGAGAAATTGCAGATGCTTTGCCAATTTTCTCACCCGGAGAATTAAAATCAATGGCAGTTAATTGCTGGGTCAGTCGTGTGCAGAATTTAAGAAAAGGCAGCTTCTTCGAAGATGTTTTTACCTGCAAGATACTGGTGAGATTCAAGCCAAGAAGTTCTCATATCATGGGCCCAGGTCGCATCAGGGCACAAATTGAATTTTCCACATCTGTACAGCGAAGTAGAGGTACATCAGCAAATGATAAAAAGAACGAGGAAACCATTGGAATCAATTGAAAACTATTGCTTCGAGATGAATATGCTGGCGAATAAAACTTTCGGACAAAACCATAATACAATATACCCTTTCAGGCTTATACGACCCCCAATTAAGCGCTAATCTTGAAACTGGAAGCTTTGCTAATATCTCAGAATTGGTAGAGAAAAATAAATGATGTCAAGATATTCGTGCGAATTCTCGTACGAAGAATACTACACCTGCACTATCATCATCATCACGTTCATCGACTAGCGAACTCATCGTTATCCATTACCCAAGAGTACTATAATTTGACACAATTGCAATCCGGCTGGGCATTATGCGAGGAATTGTTTGAAATCCAGGAAAAAGGCAGTGGAATAACAACAGAGATAGTAATCAGAACGCGGCAGCCAAAACAAAACAACAACAAGAGAAAAATGATCGCTTTAATATTGTGTCCAAAATTACAAATCAAGATAGATGGTGCCATCTTTCCAGTTTGTGCTATAGTGGTCGAATTTTAATTGGAAAAGATGTTTTGAACAATCCGTCGAAACAGAGAGAAAACCTAACGGTTCAGAGGGTATATGTTCATTTGTCTCTTGAAAACTCAATCTCTGTGAATGACATCGAAGTTGGGGAAGGGATAGATGCATCAGTTTTAGTTAAACTTTTAAACGATAATGCCAGTATTACAAAGAACCAGCACGAATTAGGGCGAACAAAACTCAACACTCGAAATGGAAATTGAACTCGTCGAACAACAATCGGTTGTATGTCGTCCTTATAAAGTGCCTTTCGCCAAGAGACAGCTGTTATTGTCAATGGTTTCAAAATGAATAGACTGTGGAGTTGTTGTGGAATCACAGTTGACTACGCATCGCCGGTAATCTTGGACAAGAAACAGAATGGCAAAAAAAGAATTTGCGATGACTACCGAAAGCTGAATTCCATTACAAAAAAGTCCACTATCCGATGCCATTGATTGAAGAGCAGCTCAGTGATTTTGCAGGTTACTAATTATAAATCGTGCTTGATGTAGCGTCCGGATATTACCAAATACCGATTAAAAAGGAACATACGCACTACACCGCTTTTATCACAAAGGATGGATTGTTCTCGTTAATGAACGAGATTGTGCGGAAAATGAGACCGACTAAGATCGTTTGCTATATGGATGTTATTGTAATTCCGAACGCCGATCATGATCTCCATACAGATGCCAGTTCCCTAGGGATAGCCGGTATGTAAACAACTTGTTGAATATTATGCGTTTGTGATAAGCAACACACGCAACATCACTCTAAATTAAAATTTCTCTCTCTATTTACTCATTTAACAAGTTTACCGCTCTAACACGTTATTGCTATGTTGTACAGTTTATGTTATCTAGTTCTTTCTTACATTCACATTAAATTACTTGCTGTTATTACTTATGAATTTGCTCATCCACATTATGAATTACTCATGTTCAAAAACTGTACTCTTCTAATATCTAGTATCTAATAATGTATCTCTTTGCTGTTGACCACCGTCGAGAAGGGTTGTTTGGAAAAATAAACTCACTATTATAACGTGGTAACTCTGGTATTTTTTTCCTTGTGTTATATATAATTTCAATTCTCCCAATGTTGAATACCATTACTACTTTACTACAAACACAACTCTTACCAACCTGTTGCATTTTACAGTAGAAAAACTACAAAAGATGAGAGTTTCTTTCATAGTTATGAGCTTGAATCCCTAGCTGTAGTAGAATCAACAGACAGATTTTGTCAGTTCCTTCCTGGAAAGCATTTCAAGATTGTTACAGACTGCCAAGCTTTAAAAACAGCAATGAGCAAAAAATAATTAGTGCTTAGAATAGCTCGGTGGTGGTTAAGAATGCTAGAATACGACTACAAAGTGATTCATCGACCTGGAAAACAAATGTCGCATTTAAATACGTTATCAAGACAACCAAATAAAGAGTCAAAAGAACCAGACATTCTAGAAATGAATGTTCTTAAAGTAAATATAGATGGAACTGACTGGTTATACTCACAAAATTTGCAGGATGAACAAATGGTTGAAATAGAACAATGTCTCAGGAAACAACCAACAAACACCGAAGAAAAACAAACACGTAATGATTATGTGCTACAGCATGGTCGAGTATAAGTTAAAATTTTTTTTAAAAACAAAATAATTTTTGTTTATTTTTCGATAGGTTGCCCTTACACTAGATTACAGACTGAATATCGAAATAATCTTAACACTACCTTAAATACTTATTCTGCTTGCTCTGATGTGGTGTTGACTATCGGCATGTGCAATGGGATGTCCACACGCCGTTCGTGATGGAATGCGCAATGATCTCCATGTCTCGGATGTCTCAGACGACGAGTCAGCAGTTTTTCCTTGGGAGCGATGATTGTCGAAGTGATGATTTCGTGGAACTTTGAGGAGGAAATATGATCAATATTTCTGTTGTTAACTTATACAAACGAATCGAGATTCAGTTACGCCTTTATGTGCGGAGTGATATAACATAGTCAAGATCTCATGGGGAATTTCTCTGAAAAGAAAACATTGGAACACCTGAAATTGCAGTCTTGTGTAGAGCGTGCATATAACAAGATTAAAGTTCAGCATCGCGGAGAACTGCACTTGATTAAAAAGAAGGACATCCCATGTGACACTATACCATTTGTCAAGTACATCATTAGGATCTTCCAAGTACACAAACAAAACATGTATTGATTTTTATGTCAGGTTCCTTCTATTTGTTTGGAGCACTTGGAGAAGGCATACAACCGAGTTCCTCGAGGTAAACTCTGGAGTGTTCTACAGGAGTATGGGTTTGATGGTAATCTTTTGAGGGCCATTCAGTCTCTATACACAAACTGTAGCAGCTGTGTTCTGGTTTACGGTGCCAAATCAACATGTTTCACCGTGGGCGTTAGACTTCGCAAGGATGCATCTTGACTGTGGGCCTTGTCCGTAGTGCCCCTGTATACCGTTTATCTTAGTAAGATTCTGCTTCACTTGTAGTGCCGTCCACCAGACTAGGAGGCCATACATCAATATTGCCCTTATTATTGCAGTGCATAGCCAATGTGTAATCTTTGGTTTAACTCCCCATTTGGGGTCGATGATTTTTTTGCATGTGTAGAGTGAAACCGATGGTCTCCTGGTGCGTTCCAGTATGTTGCGTTTCCAGTTCAATTTGCTGTCAACTATAACATCTAGGTATTTGGCATGGTCAGTGAAAATGAGTTATATCCCTTTTATCCCATTTAGCTTCTTATGGAGATAGGTCCAGCATAATAGTTTTAGTCAAAATTACTTTGATTATAAAAAAGAAACAAAACGCGGGATCTTTCTCGGTTATTCCTTTAATTAATCTATCTTAAGACTAAATTCTACATTTAATTTTGCCTACAACAAACCTCGCACATGCATTTCCATGCTTCCGTATTGCGTCATGCTGAATGGCAATATTATTTATCCGGGTCGGTCATTCGTATATCGATGTACATTCGGGTTCGAGTGCAGTTGTTGATCTTTCAATTCTGCACATTCGAACTGGCGCTCATTAATTAAGAGGCCAACAGTGTGTTTCGAAAGTGGAGACGTTTCGAAACCTGATACGACGATGACCGACGGCGACGGAAAAAAGTTGACTCCAAAATAGGTTTATATGAAGTGACGAGTGAAGAGGCAAACTGCCGAGGCGACAATATTATATTATTGTATGTGCGGGTTTAGTGGGTACTGCAATATAACACCCACAACGTTGGATTGAAGCACCGACAAATCTGGAGAGATTGTTTACTCCGTTTGGTGTATACCTAAAAGATTATAAGTTTGGAAATAATAAACATTATGGTAAAATCAGTACTTAGGCTTATTACATTAGAACTTTTATTAGTGTACAATATTTCGTTATATATATTCTTTTCGAAGTTTATTTGTTTAATGTATAAATCAGGTATGGACGTATTTTCTTTTATTTTAGTCATATAGTTTTGTAAGATTAGTTTTCATATTAGGATTAAAATACTTTTTGTTCTTTATTTCAACTTTACAGTTCTCAAACTTAATAATAAATGTTCCGTCGCTCATTATTTTTATATTGTTACAGTTATGATTTATTGTTTGGTTGTAAATGTTTTTTAATATGATTAGACCTGGTAATATTTCTTTTATTTCTTCTTGTAGGAAAGGTTCATTGCACAGATTTCATTATACAATTGTCTCTTAATTTAATTAGGTTTTTCGAAAGATTTTCTTTACGTTATTAGTGATGAGGCACTATCTCTATATGGACTTACTAACGCCTCTCGTGTCTCTAGATATAAGGATTTATTGTTTTTATTCGGGATTGGTTCGAATATTAATCTATTATTTGAGAATGAGTAGGATGATGACAATATTTGTCTCATGAAGGGTAATGGCAATTTGTGTGTGCATGTAGCTGTCATAGTCATTAATTAGCTTAAGTTCTGTTTGCGATAAAATTTCGGTTGGAATAATACCCAAGCTTCCCAGAAAAAATAATTTGCCCTATGTCGTCGATGTGGTTACGTAATAAATTGATGTCGTTGTCAACCTGGTAAGCTTGCAAGAAAGTGATTTCGGTTTCGAGTGTCGCTATTTTATTTTGTATTACGTCTTCAAGCCCTTTAAGTAATCTTCTATGGTTTTTTGTTGTGTATTTATATGTCTTGCAATATTTTGTATTTGTGAGGATAGTGTATTACTGACTAAAGTTAACCGGTTGTTTCTATCTAAAAGAGATTTCTGGTTTGTTGCTACAGAATTGAGCGTTTCGATTCACTCTTTCGATGTCTAAGACTGGACTCGGAGGAGAACTATTTCATTTTGGCCGGGGACTTAAATGCCCTACATGGATATTGGGGAAACATAGTTTCCAATAGTAGAGGGGACCAGCTTTACAGCTGGTATTGCTTGCACAGTGTCGAGTACAGACTCGATTTGAAAGCAACAGAGATCTCGTCCTACCCCAGAAGTGGCTCTTATCTGGATCTCCTGCTCTTTGACGCAAGACTGCAGCTGACAGACACAAACTCACAAACTGTGAACTGTTTGATTACTTTTGTGTATCTCAGTGACCATTGCGGACTCGAGCATGTTTCCGCAAATAAATAAATTCTTTCGTAGTAAACATAGCGATCTTCCGTATCTTAAGCTCCACAGAACGACGGACAACGAACAATTACTGACTACAGCAGGTTGATCCGGATAACGCGGTACTCGACGATAACTTTTGTGTGGTCGAAGACCCGCAAGAAAAAATGGAGGTACTAGGCGCGGTCTTCCAGGAAGTGTATACGGTGAATGTGAGTGTTCGACCTGGAGAATCGCGTACAATCTAGCAACTCGCAACTTCGAGAAGACATGCAACAATGGCGATCTGAGAACATCGGCTTTGTCGTGTTCAATGACGATAACATGGCAGATAATGTCATCGCTGACGAAGGGGTTCATCCCCCGTTCATAGCGAAGAAAGAGCTCACAGCGGTCTTCGAATCACTAAAGAAGAAAAAGTCAGTTGGAATCGATGGGATCTCGAACATTGTGCTAAGACATCTCTCCCAGATGTGGTTAATATGTACACTATCCTGTTTAACAATGATCTGAATAATGCACATTATCCGGACATTGGAAAATTGCGATTGTGCAATTGTGTAAAGATTCTTCGAGTCCGTGCAACCTCCGGTCAATTACTCTCCTTCCGAACATCAGCAAAGTATTCGAGAAGTTGACAAATAGAGCTCTGACCAACTGGACAGAGGAAAAAAAACATATAATTCCGGATAACCAATTGGTTTCAAAGCGGGGCATGACACTATTCATGCCGCGTCGAACTTGTGTCCGATATCCAATGGACAAGAGCCAGAAACAATGTACGGGTGCCTGCCTGATTGACCTGGAGAAGGCCTGCGACACCGTATGGTTAGAAGGACTTTTTTACAAGCTCAATGGGCTAGGCATTAGTAAGCCACTGTTGTACCTACTGTGTAACATGCTTGCTGGTAGAAGGTTCGTCGTCAAGAATGGCAATGTGACCTCTGCAGGTATATTTGAAGTAGAAATGGTCTCCAACAGGGTGCCGTTAATTCGCCGATCCTGTTCAACGTTTTCTTGAGTGATCTGATAAGTTCTCTTCCTCACGTACTTGCGTACGCCGACAACTTGATTGTGTACAGATCAGGTAAAAAGATCGAGGACATCACTACTCTCGCGCAGGGTGACTTCGACTCATTCATGAGAAGTTGCGATGACTGGAAGTTGAATATCAACTTTCAGAAGTCGGAAACCATACTGTTCAGGACCTCGTTGTATAAGGCTTCAGCGGATACAAAAAAAATTGGCGAAAGTTCTCAATTGTTGGCTGTCACGGGCAACCACTGGCGCAAAGGACTGTAGTCAGATACCTGGGGATCTGTTTAGATCATTATCTATATTTTAACAAACATGTAGATGCTGCTCTAGCCCGAGCCCGAGGCGCTTTTGCTCTTACAAAGAGACTGTTTTACAACAGCCAACTCGATGCGAGGGTGAAGGTAATCTGCTACATGGCCCTCATCCGGCCAATGCTCACCTATGGCTGTCCCGTGTGGTTCAACGTGAGTGCAAGCTTGATGGAAAAGATTCGGGTGTTTGAGAGAGCTTGTCTTAGGGCTTGCCTTCGCCTTTACAGAACACCAGAATCCCAGTGCAGAAAATTCTACTCCAATGAGGTTTTATACAACAGGGCGAACCTGATACGAGTGGACGATTTCCTGGTGAAGATGATTCGAGGTCATACTGCCAGAGCGATGAACTCGGCCAATAACCTGATCTCTGGGGCTTACTACCCCAATCCTCAATACCACGAAAGGGTATGTCATAACGGCTTCGTCCCCCCAGAAGCATTCCTCCATTTGGACAAGCACGGTCTGATACGAAATGAAAATGCGGTACCGCTCCTCTTCCACATCGCCGTGTCAACTGTGGAGTGGCCACGACCACGAGCTGAGGAGCGTCGCCTCTGGTTCAGTACGGCGGTATCAAGGCGAGATGTTCGGGATGTTGCAATGCAACACCGAAAATTCTGGTGGCTGTGCAGTGAGGGAACTCCATCATCGAACCCTTTAGACCCAGGTTAGAAAGAGAAAGGGTAGTACAGATCCCCTTATGGGGCGCAGTCGGTCTCTGTCTTGCAGCGAATTAGTTCAGCTGCAACCTATGGCCGACCTACGTATCTTAGGTAGTTTTTTAAGGTAGTTTCTAATCTGTATATATGTAAAAAAAATTTAAATTGTAAAGTCAAAGTCATATCATTTTAAACATATGTATTGTAAGGTTAAGTCGAAAGACATAGTTTAAAATTAAGTTTAGCTTAGAGTGTCCGCCTAGGGCCAGTACGTTAGAAGTAGTAACACTGTTCGTTCAACTAATTTTAAGCACTTTTGTCTAGTACTTAAGTTATGGTATGAATTTATGTTAATAAAAATTAATTGAAAATGAAAAAAAAAATTTCCAGCAGGAAAATAAGAAGCTATCTGGAGCAGAGATGGCAATTATTGGACTCTCTATGGGAGTAATTCGATAATAATGACAGCGAGATTAAGGACAATTATAGTGGAGAAATTAGTCACGCTTATTTTGCTAAGTCATATTATGATAAGGTAAAATCAGTTTATGATAGCCTTACAATAGACATAGCCAGGAGAATAACGGAGATGGAATGAATGGAGCCAACAGCAGCATCAGAAGTTCCAGCCGTACCAGCAACCACAGCAGCAGCAGTACCGGCCGCCACAGCAGCAGCAACCCAAGCTCCTACAGCAGCAGCAGCCCAAGGAGCACCAAAAGATCCCACAGAAGAACGGACGTATGCTTTTGAGCACTACACAGCAGTACGATTATCACCAGCAGACGTACGAAGCACTAATCAACCAACTACAAGGCAGCGAACAAAGGAAAGTGCAAGTCTACAAGAAAGGCTGAATCTGCTTATGTCCATACTGCACCGATACTTTGACAAGTGCAGCGTAGAATTTGCCCAAGGATAGTCTATATCGGTTTACAGGATCAGAGCACGATGCATTGAAGAATCTTGGGATGAAATACGTGATATTCATACAAGGATGAGGAATCAAGCATCAATCAAAGAAATGCGAGATCACTTCCATATGAGAGATGCAGTAGAGACCACACAGTCAGAGACTGTTACTAACGGCTCAATCGACGAGATTGATGTCACAATCGTCAGCAATCGGCACTGCTAATAGTCTGAGAAAATTGCATGACACAACGAAGGAAGCAATGCCAGCTATCGCAAATTTAAGTATCGACGTAGCAATGCTGCAAAAACTCGGAAAGAAAAGCAGAGCCTTATTCGAACAATCGCTTCAAGATCCGAGGACCAGCCCGAGCCTAGAAGAGTTCCTGAAGTTTATGGAGCTGCGAATCCAAACTTTGGAAGCGATTGGTGCCAAGGACGACAAAATAAAACCAGCCGCTCTAACAGCAACAAATAGTGTCAATAGTATCAATTGCATTATGTGTAACTCAGGTAGGCATAAAATATATAATTGATAACAATTTTTATCTCTTTCAAAGGACGAACGAGACAAATCTGTTCGCAGACTACGACTATGCCGAAATTGTCTCAAGAGCGGCCATTATTCTCCATCGTGCCAGTCCAGAGGTTGCCAGAAGTGTGATGGCAAACATAACACGCTCCTGCACCATCGGTAGACTCACCAGTCACACTATCAACAACAAGCCCCTGAGAATCAGCAACAAAAATGTCAACAGTGCAGTTCAATCAAAGTAAGTCCTATTTGAATAAGAAGTGCGAATCACCTGTCATTTCCGGTAATGCAGCCACAGATCAAAAATTAAGTAAACGTCACGTCATCTTGCCACTGCGATTGTTAACGTCATCTCCGCTTGCGGTAATCGCAAATCAGCTTCATAACGGCGAACATTGCACATGAACTTCGAGTAGGTCTCAAAAAGCACAAGACTTGAGTCAAGGACATCATCCTATAGACCAACAATTGAGGCAAGCATCATGTTTCGTATCAGTGAATACAAACCTCTTCACGAAGTTTACACATCGTCGTGGAAATTACCATCGAACACTCTTGTGTTAGCAGTTGAAGTGAGTGCAAGTGTTTATTCCCATCGTGTGTTCTTAGACAATACAATTTCCAACAAGCGAATTCGTAGTGACTCTTGTGAAGGCGATAATCGCCCTCCCAGCAAACAGTCTTATTTAAGTGCAAATATAAAATATTCAACAATGGTGAATAATACAAAATATTACGGTGTGCTGGACGACTCCGGCGAAAATGTAAGAAAAGATAGTGTCCCTCCTATAGCAGGTGAACGTGTTCGACGCGTATTGAGTGATTTAAAAATCGATAACTATCTTATCAAAAACATATCGCTCGGCCAAAAAAATATTTCTCCATCTTTGGAAAGCTCAGAGAAAATAAAATCAGAACTAAACAGACTAAATAATGAATTCTTCACATTTTCTCGGAAGGAAACGCGACCTTTGAAATGACTTGATCTTACAAGCGAAAACTTGTAAAGGAAGAACTTATTTCATCCTGAATAAAGTGCATCGACGTGAAAATTATCACAAACAGTGTTAACCCAAACATCGCGGAACAATAAAACTAAACGAACTGAAGAAAAAATCATTCCAGTTTGTTCAGAACCATAGTCCGCTGGGACTTTAATAGACAAAAACCAGGAAAAAATTACACAATGTCATAATTGTCAGCTGTATGGACACTGCTCCATGCATTGTCACGCAAAAAGTTCTTGTGCTAACTGCTCCGGCAGCCACAAAACAACTGAATGCAAGGAACCTGACGCGATGCGTTGCGCCAATTGCAGCGAACTACACAGATCATCCGATCCAAATTGCATTAGTCGTAAAAAATATCTGGAGATTCGTCAAAAACTCTCCTCTCCTCAACGTCCAAACAACACCAAACGCACACCACCTATATTACTCCCACAAAAACCTTTCGATTGACACTTCCTTTCAGATTTCACTCCTCTCCCCACACGTGCGACCGTTGAACCAACAGCTTAGCCAACAAACAAAATTCGACCAGCTGATCGCTCTCTACCATTAACTGCCACGTAATAAATTCTCTTTTAAGTGAAGTGTTAGCTAAGCTTCAAACCTGTGTAACAAAAAGTATGTATGTATGTATATTTATTGAGGTTTTTTTTTATATTACATTTACAGAAGTTATAATATATTAAAATTATAGTACATTGGTTGAATTCAAGCAGCCGACTTGGAATTGGTCTGGCTAATCACAGTTTTTTTTGTTTGTTTCGATATACTTAGAGCCGAATAATATTTATGAGAATTTCTCTTCAGTATGTCTATATATGTATGCGTCCCCTCAACAAGACGGATGTATTATTTATTGACTTAAAACTAAACAATGAGTGATGAGAGAGGAAAAAAAATGTAACAAGAGATAGAGAGGTGTGACCTCTTCTATCTCGGACATCTCAAGGTTTGTAAGTATGCTGGTTACGTACCCTGTTCTTTGACAAACTTTTTTTTTTTTTTGCTTTATAGACGGCCTATTTATTTCCCTTGTACAATCGGGGATTCATAATCGTCCGGATAAAACCACTTTTGTAGCAGATTAATTCTACTACTGCTAATAGGAACATATTTTATGTACATAATTCAATCTAATTAACTAGTAAAATTGTGAATAAATTCAGGTAATTCAGTGTCTTAGAGTAAATAAAGTTAAATTATTTTCATTTTTTGGAATTCATAAATGTACAGAGAATATCTAAAGTAAATAGAGGTACTAGGGTTTTCTTTTTATTTCAGTCTTAAATTCATTA